>CAWUFW010021009.1:0-133583 GCA_963921515.1 Calotriton arnoldi
ATGCTTCGTTCAGTTACGTGTTATACCCAAACACCACTGCACTACCCTAAACCCTAAATCTACCCCCAGCATGACCCCCTACACTACACAAACACCATTGCACTACCCTAAACCCTAAAACACTACCCCCAGCACGACCCTCTTCACTACCTAAACACAACTGCACAATTTGTTACAGGCGTTGCAACGCAGGCCTGTGGTGCTTACTGGAAGTACCTAGTGGGCTAGTTGGGCCCCAGGGACCCTCAGGATTCAAGGTGACCTAATCCGCCAACTTAAAACGCACCACGGGGTGCGTTTGCACAGTGGTGAAGGGAGGGGCGGGGCCTCAGGTGACATGTGCGCAAACACGCCCTGTGGTGCGTTTTAAGTTGGGGAATTAATTCCCTTTGAATCCTGAGGGACCCTGGGGGCCAACTAGCCCACCAGGTACCTTCAGTAAGCACAACAAAGTTGCGTTGCAGAGAGGTGAAAAAAGGTGCGTGGCCTCGGAACGCCTCTCTGCAACTCAGCTCTGTGGTCCTAACTGTAGGTACCTGGGGGCTAGTTGGGCCCCAGGGACCCTCAGAATTCAAGGGGACTTAATCCCGCAACTTAAAACGCGCCACGGGGTGCGTTTGCACACATGTCACCTCAGGCCCCCCTCCCTTCACCACTGTGCAAACGCGCCCTGTAGCGTGTTTTAAGAGGTAGTTTTAATCCCCCTGCCCTATTATGTACTAGGGACTTGCAGAGGAGGTCATGCTAATCACAGGGGTACCCCAACGCATAGTGTTCCCTAGTGTATGTAGGTGTTTTCACTGTATTCTAAGTGTCTTTTAGCATAGCACTGGCTCTGGTTAGTCAGAGTCAGTTACCACCAGTACCCGTCTGAAAAAGTTGTGGGCACAGGATGATTTTGCAACAAGGCCTCTTTCTGCTCCTCTGTTGGTTCTTTCTGCACATCTTTTGCTTCTTTCTGTGCGTTTTTTCTTCTTTCTTCACATGTCCTACCTCTGTAGGCATAGTTAGAAACTAGCATTTAAAAAACCTTTGAAATTCACTTAAAAATCATAGGTTTCAGGCACGTTATAGTTAGAAATTAGCATTTAAAAAACCTTTGAAATTCACTGAAAAAACCATAGGTTTCAGACACGTTATAGTTAGAAATTAGCATTTAAAAACCTTTGAAATTCACTGAAAAAACCATAGGTTTTAGGGACAGTTATAGTTAGTTGGACATTTCACTCGTACAAAACCATAGAAATTCCCCCGTTATAGTTAGTTCAGCTAACTATAACTCGCGCCCCGCAATGCACTGCTGATGACGTCACATATTACATCACTCATGACATGGTCAGTGACATCACTGATGACATCACTGATGACATCTCAAATGACATCACTGATGACATCATCCATGTGATAATTTCATGCATCTTCTCACACCCTAATATAACTTTTGATACACCCACTCTAAATTACAGACTGCCATTCTCAAAACCATAGACACTCCAACACCAAAAACTACATACCCACTCACTGACTCTTAGGTCTACACACACATCCACTCACTCACCCGTACAGTCACTCATACTTAGTCACTCAGTACAGGACTATCATATGCACTCATACACCTATATAAACCCTCACACACCGCCACTCATCCATAGAGGTACTCACACACCTAGTCAGTCATGCAAAAAACTTAATCACACACCCATTTACTCACCTATACAGTTATACACACACCAGCTCACTTACTCATACAAATACTAGCACATTCTTACACTCTTATACAATCACTGATACAAGTACACACTCATCCATACAGCCACTCTCACAATCACACACTCTCACTTATAGCCATTTATATACTCCAACACACATATATACTGCCTTTCACATATGTAGTTACTCACACATGTACCACTGAGATATACATTCAATCACTAACACACCCATACACACACTCACCCACCCATACAGTCCATCACAGATGCACTCTTGAAACCATACACCCAGTGAATCACCAACTCACACATCTATGCACAGAGTCACACACACCCCACCCACACAAACACTCAGGCACCCATACAGATACTCAGACAATCAATCAATAACCCATGTAGACACTCATGTAGCTATTCAGAAAGCTCATGCAGCCGCTTACAAACCAACAGACAGACGGATACAGACATTCACACAGTTTAGTCACTAACCCATGCATTCAGTAAGATACATTTAATCACTCACTTGTAGAGTCAGTCACTCACGTACTAAATCATCCATTCAGACACTTATACACCCACTCATTCTTCAATACGCCTTTCCCAATATATATTAAACATATTTAAACTTTACAGAAACACACAGTCACTGGATGATGTCATCAGTGATGTCACTGACCATGTCATGAGTGATGTAATATGTGACGTCATCAGCAGTGCATTGCGGGTGCGAAGTTATAGTTAGCTGAACTAACTATAACGGGGGAATTTCTATGGTTTTGTACGAGTGAAATGTCCAACTAACTATAACTGTCCCTAAAACCTATGTTTTTTTCAGTGAATTTCAAAGGTTTTTTAAATGCTAATTTCTAACTATAACGTGTCTGAAACCTATGGTTTTTTCAGTGAATATATATATATATATGTGCATAGATGTGTGAGTGGGTGATTCACTGGGTGCATGGTTTCAAGAGTGCGTCTGTGATGGAATGTATGGGTGGGTGAGTGTGTGTATGGGTGTGTTAGTGATTGAATGTATATCTCAGTGGTACATGTGTGAGTAACTACATATGTGAAAGGCAGTATATATGTGTGTTGGAGTATATAAATGGCTATAAGTGAGAGTGTGTGATTGTGAGAGTGGCTATATGGATGAGTGTGTGCTTGCATCAGTGATTGCATAGGAGCGTAAGAATGTGCTAGTATTTTTATGAGTAAGTGAGCTGGTGTGTATAACTGTATAGGTGAGTAAATTGGAGTGTGATTAATTATTTGCATGACTGACTAGGTGTGTGAGTACCTCTATGGATGAGTTGCGTTGTGTGAGTGTTTATATAGGTGTATGAGTGCATATGATAGTCCTGTACTGAGTGACTGTAAGTATGAGTGACTGTACGGGTGAGTGAGTAGATGTGTGTGTGTAGACCTAAGAATCAGTGAGTGGGTATGTACTTATTGGTATTGGAGTGTGTATGGTTTTGAGAATGGCAGTCTGTAATTTAGAGTGGGTGTTTCAAAACTTATATTAGGGTGTGAGAAGATGCATTAAATTCTCACATGGATGATGTCATCAGTGATGTCATCAGTGATGTCATTTGAGATGTCATCAGTGATGTCATCAGTGATGTCACTGACCATGTCATGAGTGATGTAATATGTGACGTCATCAGCAGTGCATTGCGGGGCGTGAGTTATAGTTACCTGAACTAACTATAACGGGGAATTTCACGGGTTTTGTACGAGTGCAATGTCCAACTAACTATAACTGTCCCTAAAACCTTATGGTTTTTCAGTGAATTTCTAAGGTTTTTTAAATGCAAATTTCTAACTATAACGTGCCTGAAACCTATGGTTTTTTCAGTGAATTTCAAAGGTTTTTAAATGCTAATTTCTAACTATAACGTGTCTGAAACCTATGGTTTTTTCAGTGAATTTCAAATGTTTTTTAAATGCTAATTCCTAACTATAACATGTCTGAAACCTACGGTTTTTTCAGTGAATTTCAAAGGTTTTGTAAATGACAATTTTTAAATGTATTAATTGTTATATTTATTTTTTCATACTGATTTACTACATTTTTAGAAACATTTTTTTTTAACATATTTTATTTTTTAAATTACATTGTAATTACATTATACATTACAAAAATACTTTCTCAGAATGAATTACTTTAGTTTAAATACTTTGCACATAGGCAATAGACTTTTAAGTACAGTAGTTACAGTTGTTGCAATGGGCAACACATTTTCAAACACAATGCAACATTCAGCTCAATGTGAATTTCTAGTTAAATGCAATTAGTTACTTTATGGATTACTTTTCTAACCACAGGACTGGATCCTAGATTCAGTCCTGGGACATCTCCTGTAAACAGTTGAGTAAAAGCGTTTTGGTTACAGTAGTGATTTTTAAGGAATATTATTGTATTTTAAAAGTTGACACTTAGAAACTTTTTCTCATAGAATCACCAATGTTATCCTATGGAAGGAAATTCACTTAGCAGGTAAAAACTGTTATCGTTACTTTTTCTTACTCAGTGTTGGATCCTGGATCCAGCACTGGTGCATCTCCTGTAAACAGTTGAAAGAATGCGTTTAAGTCATACAGGCGATTTTTAAGGAATATTTGTAGTTTGTGAAAATCGACACTTTGAAACTTTTCAGCTGAAAACCAGACAATGGATTCCTATGGAAGAAAATATAAGTTACTGGTAAGTACGGTTAAAATTACTTTTCAGGGTCAGTGCTGGGCTAAAAGATGCAGCACTGAGGTCTCTCCTGATAACAGATGAGTAAATCGGAATTCGTATTTCGGCTGATTTTAGAGGAATATTTTAAAGTTCCAAAACTCCACACACAGAAGAATTTCCAAGTGAAACCAGTCAATGTTAGCCTATGGAAGGAAATTCAAGTTACTGGTAAGTACGGTTAAAATTACTTTTCAGGACCAGTACTGGGCTGAAAGATACAGCACTGAGGTCTCTCCTGATAACAGGTGAGTAAATCGGAATTTGTATTTCGGCTGAATTTAGAGGAATATTTGTATGTTTCAAAAATCAACACTTAGAAACTTTTTCAGCAAAAAGCAGACAATGATATCCTATGGAAGGAAATTCAAGTTACTGGTAAGTACGGTTAAAATTACTTTTGAGGATCATTACTGGGCTGAAAGATGCAGCACTGAGGTCTCTCCTGATAACAGGTGAGTAAATAGGAATTCGTATTTCGGCTGATTTTAGAGGAATATTTTAAAGTTCCAAAACTCCACACTTAGAAGAATTTCCAAGTGAAACCAGTCAATGTTAGCCTATGGAAGGAAATTCAAGTTACTGGTAAGTACGGTTAAAATTACTTTTCAGGACCAGTACTGGGCTGAAAGATACAGCACTGAGGTCTCTCCTGATAACAGGTGAGTAAATCAGAATTCGTATTTCGACTGATTTTAGAGGAATATTTGTATGTTTCAAAAATGAACACTTAGAAACTTTTTCAGCAAAAAGCAGGCAATGATATCCTATGGAAGGAAATTCAAGTTACTGGTAAGTACGGTTAAAATTACTTTTCAGGATTAGTACTGGGCTGAAAGATGCAGCACTGAGGTCTCTCCTGATAACAGGTGAGTAAATCCGAATTCGTAGTTCGGCAGATTTTAGAGGAATATTTGCACAATGGTGAAGGTAGGGGGCGGGGCCTGAGGTGACATCTGTGCAAACGCGCCCCGTGGCGCGTTTTAAGTTGGGGGATTAAGTCCCCTTGAATCATGAGGGTCCCTAGGGGCCAACTAGCCCACCAGGAACCTCCAGTATGCGCCAGGGGCTGCGTTGCAGAGACGTGTAGAGAGGCCACACCCCTTTTACACCTCTCTGCAACGCAGCTCTGTGGCGCTTTCTGGATGTACCTGTTGGGCTAGTTGGCCCTCAGGGACCCTCAGGATTGAAGGGGATTTAATTCCCCATCTTAAAACGCGCCACGGGGCCTGTTTGCACACATGTCACCTGAAGCCCCGCCCCTCCCTTCACCACGGTGCAAACGCGCCCCGTGGTGCGTTTTAAGTTGGGGGATTAAGTCCCCTTGAATCCTGAGGGTTCCTGGGGGTCAACTAGCCCACCATGTACCTTCAAAAAGCGCCACAGAGCTGCGTTGCAGAGAGGTGTATAAAGGGGCGTGGCCTCTGTACACCTCTCTGCAACGCAGCCCCCTGGCGCATATTGGAGGTTCCTGGTGGGCTAGTTGGCCCCCAGGGACCCCCAGTATTCAAGGGGAATTACTTCCCCATCTGCAAACGCGCCAGGGCGCGCTTGCAGAGTGGTGAAGGAAGGGGCGGGCCTGCGGCCCGATCGTTTTTTTTTTTTTTCCTGAAGGGGGCTGTGTGGAAAAGCAATTGTCTTTGGATATTGGAAGCGAGAGCAGGTTTCCCTGCTCTCTCTTCCAATATCCAAAGCAGTTTGCAATGACAGGACGGGAGCCGCGAGGCTCCCGTCCTGTCATTGCAACAGCAGTGTCCCGGGGGTAGGCACCCCGGGACACTGCAGGAGCCGGCTCCTGGGGGTGGCGGTCCCCAGGGCCACCACAGGCTCCAGGAGGGGGCCGCGCGGCCCCCTCCCCACATCAGCAAAGCCCCGGGGAGGTGGTGGTCCCCGGGGCTTCGGGGTCCAAAACGGACCCCGATTTTAATTTGTTAGTGCCCCGGGAGGTGGCGGTCCCCGGGGCATGGGGGCTCGAGCCCTCCCACACAGCAAAAAGTTAAAAAAAGAATCCCCGGGGAGGTGGTGGTCCTCGGGGCTGCGGGAGGGCTCAGAGCCCTCCCGCACCATTTTAAAAGAAAGCCCCGGGGGTGGCGGTCCCCGGGCTTGGGGGCCCTTGAGGCCCCCATACATAAATTTAACCTCCCACCATGCCCCCAGGACTTGGGCCACCCGGGGGCAAAATACAATCGAAGCGCGGGAGACCGCCCTTCGATTTTTTTTTTTTCGGCAGGATTCGCGCTCCCTGAGCGCATCCTGCCGATTTTTTTTTTTTTTTTTAAATGCTTTTTTCTGCCCAGGGGGTCCTTGTGGGACCCCCTGAGCAGACCTAGGGGGTCAGGGTGTTTCTACCCTGCCCCCTTTGTGCGTTTTGCGCACTTTTTTACTGCTTTCTTGTTCCTCGGTTCTACCGAGGAATAAGATGGCTGCCAACACTTCCTGGTTTGGAGTGTTGACAGCCAATTAGCAGACAGCTCGTGATCGGGAGGGTGCGCGAATCCGACGCTGCCATAGATATATATGTACTTTTACTTTTGATTTTCTCAGCAACTACTGAACGGATTTACACCATTTAACAAAAGGGTTCTTTCTGAACCAAGAACTACCTCTTTGCCAAATTCTGGTGTAATTCCGTTCAGCAGTTCGGGCTGTAGCCGTGTCTAAAGTTTCCTATGGGAAATTGATTTTGACTCTTATTTTTTTAATTTCTCCGCAACTACTGAACGGATTTACACCATTTAACAAAAGGGTTCTTTCTGAACCAAGAACTACCTCTTTGCCAAATTTGGTGTAATTCCGTTCAGCAGTTCGAGCTGTAGCCGTGTCTAAAGTTTCCTATGGGAAATGAATGGGGAAAACACGTTTTGGGCCCCCTTTTTCTCGGCCCCGCTTGCAATCACCCTGAGACTTTCAGGGTAGGAGTGACCGGAGCGGGCCATAAAGTTTGAAGATTTCGCAAGATTCGTCAACCGACGCAAGAGTTATTTCAAATAGAATGTCGCGGATTTCCTATGGAAAATAGGTCCTAACTATAACTATCTACTGGCGACCGCCAGTAGATAATATATTATACTATAACTATCTACTGGCGACCGCCAGTAGATAATATATTATCTACTGGCGGTCGCCAGTAGATAGTTATAGTTAGGACCTATTTTCCATAGGAAATCCGCGACATTCTATTTGAAATAACTCTTGCGTCGGTTGACGAATCTTGCGAACTTTTCAAACTTTATGGCCCGCTCCGGTCCGCTCCTACCCTGAAAGTCTCAGGGTGATTCGTCAAGCGGGGGCCGAGAAAAAGGGGGTCCCAAAACGTGTTTTCCCCATTCATTTTCCCATAGGAAACTTTAGACACGGCTACAGCCTGAACTGCTGAACGGAATTACACCAAATTTGGCAAAGAGGTAGTTCTTGGTTCAGAAAGAACCCTTTTGTTAAATGGTGTAAATCCGTTCAGAAGTTGCGGAGAAATTAAAAATAAGAGTCAAAAAATCCATTTCCCATAGGAAACTTTATGCAAGGCTACAGCCCGAACTGCTGAACGGAATTACACCAAATTTGGCAAAGAGGTAGTTCTTGGTTCAAAAAGTACCCTTTTGCTAAATGGTGTAAATCCGTTCAGTAGTTGCTGAGAAAATCAAAAGTAAAAACACATATATATCTGGGCGGAGCCTAACCACACATGTCATTGTGAGATCTGATTGGCTGTCAGCACTTCATCCTGGAATTGCTGGCAGCCATCTTGGGACCAATATAAATGATAGTACCACATTGAAATGCATTGTACTGAATCGAAGATTTTGAGGGTTACCAAAAGGAGAACTATAAAGGGTGATAACAGACTTTAGTTACATTAGAATTCATTTGTTGATGGTACCATACTAATTTCAGGAATTGTGGTGTGTTCTAAGGTGATTTTACCCTGTGAAAAACCTTCTGCTGGGATATCATGAATCATGTTTGAGAGAAAACTATTTTCACATGCTTGTCCCATACAGTTTTGGAAGGTGCTCCAGAAGCTAAAATGAGAGCATATTTTCTGTAAATTCACATTATCTTTCTCAGTCATGTGAGAATGAAGTCTGACATTCTCAGTAAAACATGTACATCCAACAAGGGCAGAGACTGTCAGTTGATTCCTTTGTGTTCTACTGCAGCTTCCCAGAGTGTTCTAAAGAACAACTAGAGTGCTAACAGCCTTACTTATGACAAAAGTATGGCACACCTGAAGCCATCTTGATTGGAATAAACTGGTAACACTTAAAACATTTAATTTAAAAAGGAACAAAATGATGGGGTTCATCTTGTCATAGAAATTATGGTTAGTGCTCTGGA
The DNA here is from genome assembly GCA_963921515.1 of Calotriton arnoldi. Lineage (NCBI taxonomy): Eukaryota > Metazoa > Chordata > Amphibia > Caudata > Salamandridae > Calotriton > Calotriton arnoldi. The sequence goes on from CAWUFW010021009.1 coordinate 8,791, forward strand.
AAGAAAAATTAGGACATGTTTCAAGTGTGATCTCAAATATCTTCCTGTTATATTTCAACAGGAGCAGCCTGTCAGTTGATGCCTTTGTGTTCTACTGCAGCTTCCCAGAGTGTTCTAAAGAACAACTAGAGCGCTAACAGTCTTACTTATGACAAAAGTATGGCACACCTGAAGCCATCTTGATTGGAATAAACTGGTAACACTTAAAACATTTAATTTAAAAAGGAACAAAATGATGGGGTTCATTTTGTCATAGAAATTATGGTTAGTGCTGTAGAAAGAAAAATTAGGACATGTTTCAAGTGTGATCTCAAACATCTTCCTGTTATATTTCAACAGGAGCAGCCTGTCAGTTGATGCCTTTGTGTTCTACTGCAGCTTCCCAGAGTGTTCTAAAGAACAACTAGAGCGCTAACAGTCTTACTTATGACAAAAGTATGGCACACCTGAAGCCATCTTGATTGGAATAAACTGGTTACACTTAAAACATTTAATTTAAAAAGGAACAAAATGAGGGGGTTCATTTTGCCACAGAAATTATGGTTAGTGCTGTAGAAAGAAAAATTAGGACATGTTTTAAGTGAGATCTCAAATATCTTCCTGTTATATTTCAACAGGAGCAGCCTGTCAGTTGATGCCTTTGTGTTCTACTGCAGCTTCCCAGAGTGTTCTAAAGAACAACTAGAGTGCTAACAGCCTTACTTATGACAAAAGTATGGCACACCTGAAGCCATCTTGATTGGAATAAACTGGTTACACTTAAAACATTTAATTTAAAAAGGAACAAAATGAGGGGGTTCATTATTGCCATAGAAATTATGGTTAGTGCTGCAAAAAGAAAATTTAGTGCATGTTTTAAGTGAGATCTCAAATCCTCTTCTATTTCATTAGAAAATTCTGACATGCAGACTGAAACAATCACTTTCAATACCAGCAGTAGACTTCCAGTTAACTCCTTGGTGAGCAGTAGCTTTACTACAGTGATCTAATGAACAACTAGAGTAATAACATTCTGAATTTATGGCAAATGTGTGACACATCTGAATGCCTTCTTGATGGAATCAAAGTAAAAACTGAAAGCATTTCCTACTGAGGAGACTGCAGTAAATGAGGAAATTAGGAAACTTCATAACAAAGAAGTCTTCCAAGATGGCCACCAGTGAAAAAAGAGCCCAAATGTAGCACAAATATTACCCAGATGTAGCCCACATATAGCCCAATGACAAAAGTGTGCAAAACACTTTTTATTTTTAGTTTTTTTGCAGTTTTATGTAGTGCAGACTGGTCAGGTATTGGAGCATTGCATCTTAAAACATGACCCCCTACACTACAAAAACACCACTGCACTACCCTAAACCCTAAAACACCACCCCAGCACGGCCCCCTACACTACACAAGCACCACTGCACTATCCTAAACCCTAAAACACTACCCCCAGCATGACCCCCTACACTACACAAACACCACTGCACTACCCTAAACCCTAAAACACTACCCCAACACCACTGCACTAACCTAAATCCTAAAACACTACCCCCAGCACGACCCCTACACTACCCAAACACCACTGCACTACCCTAAAACATGACCCCCTACACTACACAAACACCACTGCACTACCCTAAACCCTAAAACACTACCCCCAGCACGACCCCCTACACTACACAAGCACCACTGCACTACCCTAAACCCTAAAACACTACCCCCAGCACGACCCCCTACACTACACAAACACCACTGCACTACCTTAAACCCTAAAACACTACCCCCAGCACGACCCCCTACACTACCCAAACACCACTGCACTAACCTAAATCCTAAAACACTACCCCCAGCACGACCCCCTACACTACCCAAACACCACTGCACTACCCTAAAACATGACCCCCTACACTGCACAAACACCACTGCACTACCCTAAACCCTAAAACACTACCCCCAGCACGACCCCCTACACTACACAAGCACCACGGCACTACCATAAACCCTAAAACACTACCCCCAGCACGACCCCCTACACTGCCCGAACACCACTGCACTGCCCTAAACCCTGAAACACCAGCCCCTGCATGACCCCCTACACTGCCCGAACACCACTGCACTGCCCTAAACCCTGAAACACATACCCTAGCACGACCCCCTACACTGCCCGAACACCACTGCACTGCCCTAAACCCTGAAACACCACCCCTTCACGACCCCCTACACTGCCCGAACACCACTGCACTGCCCTAAACCCTGAAACACCACCCCCAGCATGACCCCTACACTGCCCGAACACCACTGCACTGCCCTAAACCCTGAAACACTACCCCCAGCAAGACATCCTACACTGCCCGAACACCACTGCACTGCCCTAAACCCTGAAACATCACCCCCAGCAAGACCCCCTACACTGCCCGAACACCGCTGCCCTAAACCCTGAAACACCACCCCCAGCACGACCCCCTACACTGCCTGAACACCACTGCACTGCCCTAAACCCTGAAACACCACCCCCAGCACGACCCCCTACACTGCCCGAACACCACTGCACTGCCCTAAACCCTGAAACACCACCCCTGCATGACCCCCTACACTGCCCGAACACTACTGCACTGCCCTAAACCCTGAAACACCATCCCCAGCACGACCCCCTACACTGCACGAACACCACTGCACTGCCCTAAACCCTGAAACACTACCCCCAGCAAGACCCCCTACACTGCCCGAACACCACTGCACTGCCCTAAACCCTGAAACATCACCCCCAGCAAGACCCCCTACACTGCCCGAACACCACTGCCCTAAACCCTGAAACACCACCCCCAGCAAGACCCCTACACTGCCCGAACACCACTGCACTGCCCTAAACCCTGAAACACCAGCCCCAGCACGACCCCTACACTGCCCGAACACCACTGCACTGCCCTAAACCCTGAAACACCACCCCCTGCACGACCCCCTACACTGCCCGAACACCACTGCACTGCCCTAAACCCTGAAACACCACCCCCAGCACGACCCCCTACACTGCCCGAACACCACTGCACTGCCCTAAACCCTGAAACACCACCCCTGCATGATCCCCTACACTGCCCGAACACTACTGCACTGCCCTAAACCCTGAAACACCACCCCCAGCACGACCCCTACACTGCACGAACACCACTGCACTGCCCTAAACCCCAAAACACTACCCCCAGCAAGACCCCCTACACTGCCCAAACACCACTGCCCTAAACCCTGAAACACCACCCCCAGCAAGACCCCCTACACTGCCCGTACACCACTGCACTGCCCTAAACCCTGAAACACCACCCCCAGCACGACCCCCTACACTGCCCGAACACCACTGCACTAAAGCCTGAAACACCACCCCCAGCAAGACCACCTACACTGGCCGAACACCACTGCACTGCCCTAAACCCTGAAACACCAGCCCCAGCACAACCCCCTACACTGCCCGAACACCACTGCACTACCCTAAACCCTCAAACACCAGCCCCAGCACGACCCCCTACACTGCCCGAAAACCACTGCACTGCCCTAAACCCTGAAACACCAGCCCCAGCACGACCCCCTACACTGCCCGAACACCACTGCACTACCCTAAACCCTCAAACACCAGCCCCAGCACGACCCCTACAATGCCCGAACACCACTGCACTGCCATAAACCCAGAAACACCAGCCCCAGCAAGACCCCCTACACTGCCCGAACACCACCGCACTGCCCTAAACCCTGAAACACCACCCCAGCAAGACCCCCTACACTGCCCGAACACCACTGCACTAAAGCCTGAAACACCACCCCCAGCAAGACCACCTACACTGGCCGAACACCACTGCACTGCCCTAAACCCTGAAACACCACCCCTGCACGACCCCCTACACTGCCCAAACACCACTGCACTGCCCTAAACCCTGAAACACCACCCCCTGCACGACCCCCTACACTGCCCGAACACCACTGCACTGCCCTAAACCCTGAAACACCACCCTCAGCACGACACCCTACACTGCCCGAACACCACTGCACTGCCCTAAACCCTGAAACACCACCCCCAGCACGACCCCCTACACTGCCCGAACACCACTGCACTGCCCTAAACCCTGAAACACCACCCCCTGCACGACCTCCTACACTGCCGGAACACCACTGCACTGCCCTAAACCCTGAAACACCACCCCCAGCACGACCCCCTACACTGCCCGAACACCACTGCACTGCCCTAAACCCTGAAACATCAACCCCAGCAAGACCCCCTACACTGCCTGAACACCACTGCCCTAAACCCTGAAACACCACCCCTACACTGCACGAACACCACTGCACTGCCCTAAACCCTGAAACACCACCTCCAGCAAAACCCCCTACACTGCCTGAACACCATTGCTCTGCCCTAAATCCTGAAACACTAGCCCCAGCACGACCCCCTACACTGCCCAAACACCACTGCACTGCCCTAAACCCTGAAACACCACCCCCAGCACGACCCCCTACACTGCCCGAACACCACTGCACTGCCCTAAACCCTGAAACACCAGCCCCAGCAAGACCCCTACACTGCCCGAACAGCACTGCACTGCCCTAGACTCTGAAACACCAGCCCCAGCAAGACCCCCTACACTGCCCGAACACCACTGCACTGCCCTAAACCCTGAAACACCAGCCCCAGCATGACCCCCTACACTGCCCGAACACCACTGCACTGCCCTAAACCCTGAAACACCAGCCCCAGCACGACCACCTACACTGCCCGAACACCACTGCACTGCCCTAAACCCTGAAACACCAGCCCCAGCACGACCCCCTACACTGCCCGAACACCACTGCACTGCCCTAAACCCTGAAACACCAGCCCCAGCACGACCCCCTACACTGCCCGAACACCACTGTACTGCCCTAAACCCTGAAACACCAGCCCCAGCACGACCCCCTACACTGCCCGAACACCACTGCACTGCCCTAAACCCTGAAACACCACCCCTGCATGACCCCCTACACTGCCCGAACACCACTGCACTGCCCTAAACCCTGAAACACCACCCCTGCAGCACCCCCTACACTGCCCGAACACCACTGCACTGCCCTAAACCCTGAAACACCACCCCCTGCACCACCCCTACACTGCCCGAACACCACTGCACTGCCCTAAACCCTGAAACACCACCCCCAGCATGACCCCATTTACTGCTCGAACACCACTGCACTGCCCCAAACCCTGAAACACCACCCCCAGCACGACCCCCTACACTGCCCGAACACCACTGCCCTAAACCCTAAAACACCACCCCCTGCACGACCCCCTACACTGTCCGAACACCACTGCACTGCCCTAAACCCTGAAACACCACCCCCTACACTGCCCAAACACCACTGCACTGCCCTAAACCCTGAAACACCACCCCCAGCACGACCCCCTACACTGCCCGAACACCACTGCACTGCCCTAAACCCTAAACCACCACCCCCAGCATTACCCCCTACACTGCCCAAACACCACTGCACTGCCCTAAACCCTAGAACACTACCCCCAGCACGACCCTCTACACTACCCGAACACCACTGCACTACCCTAAACCCTAAAATACTACCCCCAGCACAACCCCCTACACTACCTGAACACGTCTGCACTGCCCTAAACCCTCAAACACTCCCCCAGCACGACCCCCTACACTACCCAAACACCACTGCACTGCCCTAAACCCTAAAACACTCCCCCCAGCACGACCCCCTACACTACCCGAACACCACTGCACTGCCCTAAACCCTAAAACACTCCCCCAGCACGACCCCCTACACTACCCAAACACCACTGCACTGCCCTAAACCCTAAAACACTACCCCCCGCATGACCCCTACACTACCCAAACACCAATGCACTACCCTAATCCCTAAAACACTACCCCCGCATGACCCCCTACACTACCCTAAACGCTAAAACACTACCCCCGCACGACTCCCTACACTACCCAAAGACCACTGCACTACCCTAAACCACGACCTCCTACACTACACAAACACCACTGCACTACCCTAAAACACTACCCCCTACACTACACAAACACCACTGCACTACCCTAAACCCTAAAAACTACCCCCAGCACGAACCACTACACTACCCAAACACCACTGCACTACCCTAAACCCTAAAAACTACCCCCAGCAGTACCCCTACACTACCCAAACACCACTGCACTACCCTAAACCCTAAAACACTACCCCCAGCAGTACCCCTACACTACCCAAACACCACTGCACTACCCTAAATCACTACCCCCAGCACGACCCCCTACACTACCCAAACACCACTGCACTACCCTAAACCCTAAAATACTACCCCAGCACGACCCCCTACACTACCCAAACACCACTGCACTACCCTAAACCCTAAAACACTCCCCCAGCACGACTCCCTACACTACCCAAACACCACTGCACTACCCTAAACCCTAAATCTACCCCCAGCATGACCCCCTACACTACACAAACACCACTGCACTACCCTAAACCCTAAAACACTACCCCCAGCACGACCCTCTTCACTACCTAAACACAACTGCACAATTTGTTACAGGCGTTGCAACGCAGGCCTGTGGTGCTTACTGGAAGTACCTAGTGGGCTAGTTGGGCCCCAGAGACCCTCAGGATTCAAGGTGACCTAATCCCCAACTTAAAATGCACCACGGGGCGCGTTTGCACAGTGGTGAAGGGAGGGGCGGGGCCTCAGGTGACATGTGCGCAAACACGCCCTGTGGTGCGTTTTAAGTTGGGGAATTAATTCCCTTGAATCCTGAGGGACCCTGGGGCCAACTAGCCCACCAGGTACCTTCAGTAAGCACAACAGAGTTGCGTTGCAGAGAGGTGAAAAAAGGTGCGTGGCCTCGGAACGCCTCTCTGCAACTCAGCTCTGTGGTCCTAACTGTAGGTACCTGGGGGCTAGTTGGGCCCCAGGGACCCTCAGAATTCAAGGGGACTTAATCCCGCAACTTAAAACGCGCCACGGGGTGCGTTTGCACACATGTCACCTCAGGCCCCCCTTCCTTCACCACTGTGCAAACGCGCCCTGTAGCGCGTTTTAAGAGGTAGTTTTAATCCCCCTGCCCTATTATGTACTAGGGACTTGCAGAGGAGGTCATGCTAATCACAGGGGTACCCCAACGCATAGTGTTCCCTAGTGTATGTAGGTGTTTTCACTGTATTCTAAGTGTCTTTTAGCATAGCACTGGCTCTGGTTAGTCAGAGTCAGTTACCACCAGTACCCGTCTGAAAAGTTGTGGGCACAGGATGATTTTGCAACAAGGCCTCTTTCTGCTCCTCTGTTGGTTCTTTCTGCACATCTTTTGCTTCTTTATGTGCGTTTTTTCTTCTTTCTTCACATGTCCTACCTCTGTAGGCATAGTTAGAAACTAGCATTTAAAAAACCTTTGAAATTCACTTAAAAATCATAGGTTTCAGGCACGTTATAGTTAGAAATTAGCATTTAAAAAACCTTTGAAATTCACTGAAAAAACCATAGGTTTCAGACACGTTATAGTTAGAAATTAGCATTTAAAAAACCTTTGAAATTCACTGAAAAAACCATAGGTTTTAGGGACAGTTATAGTTAGGTGGACATTTCACTCGCACAAAACCATAGAAATTCCCCGTTATAGTTAGTTCAGCTAACTATAACTCGCGCCCCGCAATGCACTGCTGATGACGTCACATATTACATCACTCATGACATGGTCAGTGACATCACTGATGACATCACTGATGACATCTCAAATGACATCACTGATGACATCATCCATGTGATAATTTCATGCATCTTCTCACACCCTAATATAACTTTTGATACACCCACTCTAAATTACAGACTGCCATTCTCAAAACCATAGACACTCCAACACCAAAAACTACATACCCACTCACTGATTCTTAGGTCTACACACACATCCACTCACTCACCCGTACAGTCACTCATACTTAGTCACTCAGTACAGGACTATCATATGCACTCATACACCTATATAAACACTCACACACCGCCACTCATCCATAGAGGTACTCACACACCTAGTCAGTCATGCAAAAACTTAATCACACACCCATTTACTCACCTATACAGTTATACACACACCAGCTCACTTACTCATACAAATACTAGCACATTCTTACGCTCTTATACAATCACTGATACAAGTACACACTCATCCATACAGCCACTCTCACAATCACACACTCTCACTTATAGCCATTTATATACTCCAACACACATATATACTGCCTTTCACATATGTAGTTACTCACACATGTACCACTGAGATATACATTCAATCACTAACACACCCATACACACACTCACCCACCCATACAGTCCATCACAGATGCACTCTTGAAACCATGCACCCAGTGAATCACCAACTCACACATCTATGCACAGAGTCACACACACCCCACCCACACAAACACTCAGGCACCCATACAGATACTCAGACAATCAATCAATAACCCATGTAGACACTCATGTAGCTATTCAGAAAGCCATGCAGCCACTTACAAACCAACAGACAGACGGATACAGACATTCACACAGTTTAGTCACTAACCCATGCATTCAGTAAGATACATTTAATCACTCACTTGTAGAGTCAGTCACTCACGTACTAAATCATCCATTCAGACACTTATACACCCACTCATTCTTCAATACGCCTTTCCCTATATATATTAAACATATTTAAACTTTACAGAAACACACAGTCACTGGATGATGTCATCAGTGATGTCATCAGTGATGTCATTTGAGATGTCATCAGTGATGTCATCAGTGATGTCACTGACCATGTCATGAGTGATGTAATATGTGACGTCATCAGCAGTGCATTGCGGGCGCGAGTTATAGTTAGCTGAACTAACTATAACGGGGGAATTTCTATGGTTTTGTACGAGTGAAATGTCCAACTAACTATAACTGTCCCTAAAACCTATGGTTTTTTCAGTGAATATATATATATATATATATATATATATATAATCTACTGGCGGTCGCCAGTAGATAGTTATAGTTAGGACCTATTTTCCATAGGAAATCCGCAACATTCTATTTGCAATAACGTTGTTGCCGGTTGACGAATCTTCGCGAAAGCTTCCAACTTGTTGGGGCGCTCCGGTCCGCTCCTATCCTGAAAGTCTCGGGGTGATTCGTCAAGCGGGGGCCGAGAAAAAAGGGGGGTCCCAAAACGTGTTTTCCCCATTCATTTTTCCATAGGAACCTTTAGTCGCAGCTACAGCTCGAACTGCTGAACGGAATTACACCAAATTTGGCAAAGAGGTAGCCCTTGGTTCAGTGTCGTGCCTTTTGCTTAAATGGTGTAAATCAGTTCAGTAGTTCCTGAGAAATTTGAAAAAGAAAACACATATATATCTGGGCGGAGCCTAACCACACATGTCATCGTGAGATCTGATTGGCTGTCAGCACTTCATCCTGGAATTGCTGGCAGCCATCTTGGGACCAATATAAATGATAGTACCCCATTGAAATGCATTGTAGTGAATCGAAGATTTTGAGGGTTACCAAAAGGAGAACTATAAAGGGTGATAACAGACTTTAGTTACATTAGAATTCATTTGTTGATGGTACCATACTAATTTCAGGAATTGTGGTGTGTTCTAAGGTGATTTTACCCTGTGAAAAACCTTCTGCTGGGATATCATGAATCATGTTTGAGAGAAAACTATTTTCACATGCTTGTCCCATACAGTTTTGGAAGGTGCTCCAGAAGCTAAAATGAGAGCATATTTTCTGTAAATTCACATTATCTTTCTCAGTCATGTGAGAATGAAGTCTGATATTCTCAGTAAAACATGTACATCCAACAAGGGCAGAGACTGTCAGTTGATTCCTTTGTGTTCTACTGCAGCTTCCCAGAGTGTTCTAAAGAACAACTAGAGTGCTAACAGCCTTACTTATGACAAAAGTATGGCACACCTGAGGCCATCTTGATTGGAATATACTGGTAACTCTTAAAACATTTAATTTAAAAAGGAACAAAATGATGGGGTTCATTTTGTCATAGAAATTATGGTTAGTGCTGTAGAAAGAAAAATTAGGACATGTTTTAAGTGAGATCTCAAATATCTTCCTGTTATATTTCAACAGGAGCAGCCTGTCAGTTGATGCCTTTGTGTTCTACTGCAGCTTCCCAGAGTGTTCTAAAGAACAACTAGAGAGCTAACAGTCTTACTTATGACAAAAGTATGGCACACCTGAAGCCATCTTGATTGGAATAAACTGGTAACACTTAAAACATTTAATTTAAAAAGGAACAAAATGAGGGGGTTCATTTTGCCATAGAAATTATGGTTAGTGCTGTAGAAAGAAAAATTAGGACATGTTTTAAGTGAGATCTCAAATATCTTCCTGTTATATTTCAACAGGAGCAGCCTGTCAGTTGATGCCTTTGTGTTCTACTGCAGCTTCCCAGAGTGTTCTAAAGAACAACTAGAGTGCTAACAGCCTTACTTATGACAAAAGTATGGCACACCTGAAGCCATCTTGATTGGAATAAACTGGTAACACTTAAAACATTTAATTTAAAAAGGAACTAAATGATGGGGTTCATTTTGTCATAGAAATTATGGTTAGTGCTGTAGAAAGAAAAATTAGGACATGTTTCAAGTGTGATCTCAAATATCTTCCTGTTATATTTCAACAGGAGCAGCCTGTCAGTTGATGCCTTTGTGTTCTACTGCAGCTTCCCAGAGTGTTCTAAAGAACAACTAGAGCGCTAACAGTCTTACTTATGACAAAATTATGGCACACCTGAAGCCATCTTGATTGGAATAAATTGGTAACTCTTAAAACATTTAATTTAAAAAGGAACAAAATGAGGGGGTTCATTTTGTCATAGAAATTATGGTTAGTGCTGTAGAAAGAAAAATTAGGACATGTTTTAAGTGAGATCTCAAATATCTTCCTGTTATATTTCAACAGGAGCAACCTGTCAGTTGATGCCTTTGTGTTCTACTGCAGCTTCCCAGAGTGTTCTAAAGAACAACTAGAGCGCTAACAGTCTTACTTATGACAAAAGTATGGCACACCTGAAGCCATCTTGATTGGAATAAACTGGTAACACTTAAAACATTTAATTTAAAAAGCAACAAAATGAGGGGGTTCATTTTGCCATAGAAATTATGGTTAGTGCTGCAGAAAGAAAATTTAGGGCATGTTTTAAGTGAGAGCTCAAATCCTCTTCTATTTCATTAGAAAATTCTGACATGCAGACTGAAACAATCACTTTCAATACCAGCAGTAGACTTCCAGTTAACTCCCTGGTGAGCAGTAGCTTTACTACAGTGATCTAATGAACAACTAGAGTGCTAACATCCTGAATTTAATGCAAATGTGTGACACATCTGAATGCCTTCTTGATGGAATCAAAGTAAAAAACTGAAAGCATTTCCTACTGAGGAGACTGCAGTAAATGACGAAATTAAGAAACTTCGTAACAAATAAGTCTCCCAAGATGGCCACCAGAGAAAAAAGAGCCCAAATGTAGCACAAATATCACCCAGATGTAGCCCACATATAGCCCAATGACAGAAGTGTGCAAAACACTTTTTATTTTTAGTTTTTCTGCAGTTTTATATAGTGCAAACTGGTCAGGTATTGGAGCATTACATCTTACTTGGACCCCTTAATGCGTATTTTGCACGAAGTACATGAGATTGATCTTGCGAAACATTGAACTTTACGATTCTGTTAACCTGAAGTTGCTCTGAACCGGGCTTTGTAACACCCGTTTTTACCTACTGGTTTTAATTAATTCTCACTGTATTGTATTAGGAAAGAGGATTTACTGTTTTTATGTACACTTTTATGATCTATGTTTCTAAATCAGATCAAATAAAGTTTAATGAATTCTATGGCAGGACGGAGGCGAGGATTATGCATATCTTTCCTCACTTTATTTGCATAGCAGTTCAAAGAAAACGTAACACAACAATCATTAAACAAAAGACTACACAACCCATGAACCATTAGGGGGTAGTCTCCAAGGCAACTATAGTCCAATCATATCACAGTCCATCGTATATAATATCGTGACATCCTTTCCGCTTCCTCTTTCTTCACTGCTCGTCAGTTAAGTGCATTCCTTACATTCTTGGCTTAATCTGATGTTGTTGCTGTTTGTATAGCGGTTTCTTGTGCACGTTATTAGCATTATTGCCTTGGTATTGTTTCATATTCCCTGCACAGCAGGCTCTTGCCCGAGCGCGTTCTCCCCCTCGCAGTTTCTCCCGCTGTGTGCTCTGCGCGCGGTGAGATCCTGTCAGGCGCGTCTGGTCCGAGCGAGGCAGCTCCGTCGAGCGCTCCCGCTGGTCTTTACGCGCGTTTAGGAATCCGGTCACTCCTTTACTGTCTGCTTGATTCCCGACCAACCCTCGCTTAATTTTGACACCGCTACGCGGTGATTTCCCCACACGGCCACGTTAGTGACCAGCGCCACCTGGTGGTGGTAATTGGTATTGCACCTCAGTCTATTCTTATAACAGCTTCGGGGAAAGCCCAGCTGTTGGAGCACCGGCGAGGGGGCTGGCTTAAGGATTTTAAGGGCATTTGTTCTGTGCTCACACCCTCTGCTATCATGTCTTCTCCAGAAGACCATTTTTACTCCTCCTACCAGGAAGTGGAGGAGGAATGGCCCCCCAACTTCTCCCTCCAGCAGTGGACCAAGCCCTCTCTCTGGCTATTTCTAGGGCGCTGGCTCCTCTTAGGGATCAGGTTGATAAGCTGGCGAAAAGCATCCCTGGGGTGTTCAGTGACCCAGATCTGGTGGTGGCGGGTCCAAGTAGCTCCCAGATGGGGAATAAAAGGGCCGTTAAGCATAACGCGGGGCACTTGGAAGGATTTGATAAACTTACGGAGACCTTCCTCAAGAGTGCGCGAATGCTAAAACATGCACCCTGCCGGGAGGAGGAGGGGCCCGGAGAAAATTGCGACACTGTCACCACTATTGTAGACCCCGACGGTGGGTTTCCCTTAGAGGGAGAGGGTGTATCGGAGGACGATTTCTCCTCCGATGAGGATAAGGACTCGGGCATCCCTGGCGTCCAGAGTCCCACTCCTCTCAGTCCCCGGTTGGGGACGGGGTCCACTCGGACATGTTCGAGCCTACCCAAATTTACCATCCTAGGTCGGCAGAGTGGACACCTGACGCCAAAGTGGCAGAGTATGTGGTGGGGAAAATCCATCAACCCCTTGAAAGGGAGGTCAGGAATAGGATGAGGGGAGAATACCCCAGGCCCTCACTGAAGGGGAAGGTGGCACACACGCCTGAAATTGATCAGAAACTATGTACCTTTTTCTCCAAGTATATGAGGGATCCCAAGAAAGGAATTGATAGGTCTTGGACGTGGTAGGGCCCTTGACCCAAATTATTCAATTGACGGAGCTTTCAAAAGAGTCAGGATCCCCTTTGTCCACGGATATTGTGGCTGGTTGGACGCACTACCCTAAACCCTAAAACACTACCCCCTGCACGACACCCTACACTACCCAAACATAACTGCACTACCCTAAACCCTAAAACACTACCACCAGCACAACTCCCTACACTACCCAAACACCACTGCACTACCCTAAACCCTAAAACACTACCCCCAGCACGACTCCCTACACTACCCAAACACCACTGCACTACACTAAATCCTAAATATACCCCCAGCATGACCTCCCACACTACACAAACACCACCTCACTACCCTAAACCCTAAAACACTACCCCCAGCACGACCCCCTACACTACCCAAACACCACTGCACTACCCTAAACCAACACTAACCCCAGCATGACCCCCTACACTACCCAAACACAACTGCACTACCCTATACCCTAAAACACGACCCCCTACACTACACAAACACGACTGCACTACCCTAAACCCTAAAACACTACCCACAGCATGACCCCTTCACTACACAAACACCACTGCACTGCCCTAAACCCTAAAACACTACCCCAGCACTACCCCCTACACTACCCAAATACCACTGCACTAACATAAACCCTAAAACACTACCCCCAGCACAACCCCTACACTACACAAACACCACTGCACTACTCTAAACCCTAAAACACTACCCCCAGCATGACTCCCTACACTACCCAAACACCACTGCACTACCCTAAACCCTAAATCTACCCCCAGTATGACCCCCTACACTACCCAAATACCACTGCACTACCCTAAACCATAAAACACTACCCGCAGCATGACCCCATACACTACACAAACACCACTGCACTACCCTAAACTCTAAAACACTACCACAAGCATGACCCCCTACACTACTCAAACACCACTGCACTACCCTAAACCCTAAAACACTACCCCAGCACGACCCCCTACACTACCCATACACCACTGCACTACCCTAAACCCTAAAACACTACGCCCAGCACGACCCCCTACACTACTGCACTACCCTAAACCCTAAAACACTACCCCCAGCACGAGCCCCTACACTACCCAAACACCACTGCACTACGCTAAACCCTAAAACACTACCCCCAGCACGACCCCCTACACCACCCAAACACCACTGCACTACCCTAAACCCTAGAAAGAAACCCCCACCCCATGCCCAATCCCCTTACCTCTCACTCCTCATGGTTCCTCTCTCCTCGTGGTTCCTGCTTCACGTCATCTCTGAGGGGCGGTGCACGTCGTTGTGAGGAAACGGAACAGCCTCTGTTTCCTTACAACGACATGGATCGTCTACATGTTTTTTAGAACGCATGGTCATTTACCATACATACCTTTACAACAAAATTCGTTGTAAAGGCATGCACTTGGAAATTCTTCAAAGTATGGAGTTTTGGAACTTTAAAATATTCATCTAAAATCAGCCGAACAACGAATTCCGATTTACTCACCTGTTATCAGGAGAGAACCCAGTGCTGCATCTTTTAGCCCAGCACTGACCCTGAAAAGTAATTCTAACCGTACTTACCAGTAACTTGTATTTCCTTCCATAGGAATCCATTGTCTGGTTTTCACCTGAAAAGTTTCTAAGTGTCTATTTTCACAAACTACAAATATTCCTTAAAAATCGCCTGTATGACTTAAACGCATTCTTTCAACTGTTTACAGGAGATGCTCCAGTGCTGGATCCAGGATCCACCACTGAGTAAGAAAAAGTAACGATAACACTACTTACCTGCTAAGTGAATTTCCTCCCATAGGATAACATTGGTGATTCTATGTGAAAAAGTTTCTGTCAACTTTTTAAATACAATAATATTCCTTAAAAATCACTACTGTAACCAAAACGCTTTTACTCAACTGTTTACAGGAGATGTCCCAGGAATGAATCTAGGATCCAGTCCTGTGGTTAGAAAAGTAATCCATAAAGTAACTAATTGCATTTAACTAGAAATTCCCATTGAGCTCAATGTTGCATTGTGTTTGAAATTGTGTTGCCCATTGCAACAACTGTAACTACTGTACTTAAAAGTCTATTGCCTATTTGCAAAGTATTTAAACTAAAGTAATTCATTCTGAGAAAGTATATTTTGTAATGTAATGTATAATGTAATTATAATGTAATTTAAAAAAAAAAATCTAAAAATAAATAGTTTTAAAAAATGTAGTAAATCAGTATAAAAAAATAAATATAACAACTAATACATTTAAAAATTATCATTTACAAAACCTTTGAAATTCACTGAAAAAACCATAGGTTTCAGACATGTTATAGTTAGGAATTAGCATTTAAAAAACCTTTGAAATTCACTGAAAAAACCATAGGTTTCAGACATGTTATAGTTAGGAATTAGCATTTAAAAAACCTTAGAAATTCACTGAAAAATCCATAGGTTTTAGGGGTGTTATAGTTAGTTGGACATTTCACTCATACAAAACCCGTAGAAATTCCTCCGTTATAGTTAGTTCAGCTAACTATAACTCGCGCCCCGCAATGCACTGCTGATGACATCACATATTACATCACTCATGACATGGTCAGTGACATCACTGATGACATCACTGATGACATCTCAAATGACATCACTGATGACATCATCCAGTGACTGTGTGTTTCTGTAAAGTTTAAATATGTTTAATATATATAGGGAAAGGCGTATTGAAGAATGAGTGGGTGTATAATTGTCTGAATGGATGATTTAGTAGGTGCGTGACTGACTCCATAAGTTAGTGATTAAACGTATCTTACTGAATGCATGGGTTAGTGACTAAACTGTGTGAATGTCTGTATCCAACTGTCTGTTGGTGTGTAAGCGGCTGCATGGCTTTCTGAATAGCTACATGAGTGTCTACATGGGTTATTGATTGGTTGTCTGAGTATCTGAATGGGTGCCTGAGTGTTTGGGTGGGTGGGGTGTGTGTGACTCTGTGCATAGATGTGTGAGTGGGTGATTCACTGGGTGCATGGTTTCAAGAGTGCATCTGTGATGGACTGTATGGGTGGGTGAGTGTGTGTATGGGTGTGTTAGTGAGTGAATGTATATCTCAGTGGTACATGTGTGAGTAACTACATATGTTAAAGGCAGTATATATGTGTGTTGGAGTATATAAATGGCTATAAGTGAGAGTGTGTGATTGTGAGAGTGGCTGTATGGATGAGTGTGTACTTGTATCAGTGATTGTATAAGAGCATAAGAATGTGCTAGTATTTGTATGAGTAAGTGAGCTGGTGTGTGTATAACTGTATAGGTTAGTAAATGGCAGTGTGATTAATTATTTGCATGACTGACTAGGTGTGTGAGTACCTCTATGGATGAGTGGCGTGTGTGAGTGTCTATGTAGGTGTATGAGTGCATATGATAGTCCTGTACTGAGTGACCGTAAGTATGAGTGACTGTACAGGTGAGTGAGTGGATGTGTGTGTAGACCTAAGAATCAGTGAGTGGGTATGTAGTTATTGGTGTTGGAGTGTCTATGGTTTTGACAATGGCAGTCTGTAATTTAGAGTGGGTGTATCAAAAGTTATATTAGGGTGTGAGAAGATGCATGAAATTATCACATGGATGACGTCATCAGTGATGTCATTTGAGATGTCATCAGTGATGTCATCAGTGATGTCACTGACCATGTCATGAGTGATGTAATATGTGACGTCATCAGCAATGCATTGCGGGGCGCGAGTTATAGTTAGCTGAACTAACTATAACGGGGGAATTTCACGGGTTTTGTATGAGTGAAATGTCCAACTAACTATAACACCCCTAAAACCTATGGATTTTTCAGTGATATATATATATTTATTACCTAGTGGCGGTCGCCAGTAGGTAGTTATAGTTAGGACCTTGTTTCTATTCAAAAAGCGTTTTTTTCTTTTGCCAATATTTTTGGCGCCATTTGACGAATCTTCGCGAAATTTTCAAAACTAATGGCCCGCTCAGGTCAGCTGATGTCAGCTCCTGTCTTGAAAGTTTCAGGGTGATTCGTCAAGCGGGGGCCGAGAAAAAAGGGGAGTCCCAAAACGCGTTTTCCCCATGTTAATTTCGATAGGAAAAACATGTTAATTTCCATTGGAACAGGCTACAGCCCGAACTGCTGAACGGAATTACACCAAATTTGGCAAAAAGGTAGCCCTTGGTTCAGAAAGAGATCTTTTTTTTTAAATGGTGTAAATCCGTTCAGTAGTTCCTGAGAAATGAAAAAAAAAAAAATATTGATATCTGAGCACCGAGGAGGAGTCGCGACTCCTCCCGGGCACGAGCTTCACTCTGATTGGCTGCCAACACTCCAAACCAGGAAGTGGCAGCCATCTTGTGACTCGGTTACCGAGTCACAAGAAAACAGAAAGAAAAGGTGAAAAACAAGAAAAGGGGGCAGGGTAGAAACACCCTGACCCCCTAGGCCTGCTGAGGGGGTCCCACAGGGACCCCCAGGGCCCAAAAAAGCATTAAAAAAAAAAAAAATCAGCAGAATTTGCGCTGGTGCGCGAATCCTGCCGAAAAAAAAATAACAATGAATCGTGGGCTCCCGCGCTTCATTTTAATGAGGCCCCCGGGTGGGCCAGGTCCCGGGGGCAATGTCTAAATGAAATAGCGGGGGCCCGCGGGGCCACCGCAGCCCCGGGGACCGCCACCTCCCCGGGGCTATGCTAATTATGGGCAGGGAGCACGCGGCCCCCCCGCAGCCCCAGGGACCGCCACCTCCCCGGGGCTTCCTTTAAAGTGAATGTGTGGGGGGGTCCCAACCCCCCCACGCTGCCCCGGAGACCGCCACCTCCCCGGGCACTGTATAATTGTATGCGGGGGGCACGCGGCACCCCTGGGGACCACCACCTCCACGGGGCTCTGTTTGATTTTTTAAAAAGATGTGTGGGGGGGCAAGAGCCCCCCCACATGCCCTGGGGACCACCACCTCCCCGGGGTACTCTTTATTCAAATTTGGGGGTCCGTTACGGACCTCCAGCCCCGGGACCACCACCTCCCCGGGCAAAGAAAACTAAGGGAGGGGGCCGCGCGGCCCCTCCAGGAGCCCTTGATGGCCCTGGGGACCGCCACCCCCAGGGCCAGCTCCTGCAATGTCCCGGGTGCCCACCCCGGGACATTGCTGTTTGCTATGGCAGCCATAGCAAACACTGCTTCGCTTTTGAAGCGAGAGCAGGAAGCCTGCTCTCGCTTCCAGAAACCGAAGCAGAATTGCTTTGCACAAGGGGAGCTGCATGTCAGCAGCTCCCTTGTGCAAAGCAATGCCAGCTCCCGCAGGAGGCGGGGAGCCGGCGGGACCGTGGGGGCATTGGGGCTCCCCCCACGGTCCCCAACACAAAGGGCCAGCCCCGGGGATGGGGTCCCCGGGGCCAGAAGTGGCCCAGGAGGGGGGGCCACGCGGCACCCCTCCCCTTTATTTATTTTTTAAAGAAATGCCCGGGCCCCGGGGGATGGGGTCCCCGGGGCCAATAGCGGCCTGAGGAGGGGGACCACGCGGCCCCCCTCTATAATTAATAAAAATAAAAGGGTGGCAGGCCCCGGGGGATGGGGTCCCCGGGGCCAGAAGTGGCCTAGGGAAGGGGGGCCACGCGGCCCCCCTCTCCTGATTAAAAATAAAAAACCGGAAGGCCAGGCCCCGGGTTTTGGGGTCCCTGGGGCCAAAAGTGGCCCAGGGAAGGGGGGCCACACGGCCCCCCTCCCATATAACAAAACAAAAAAAAAACAAGGCCATGCCCCGGGGGATGGGGTCCCCGGGGCCAAAATTTGCCTCAGGAGGGGGGCCGCGCAGCCCCCTTCACGTTTTTTTTTTTTTAAATGTGGCAGGGCCTAAAAATAGATTAAAAGAAGGGGGCCACACAGCCCCCTTCTAACAAAAAATAAAAAGCCGGCATCTCGCCGGAGGCCTCGCCCCTTTCTGCACCACTCTGCAAACGTGCCCCCTGGCGCGTTGTAAGTTGGGGGATTAAGTCCCCTTGAATACTGAGGTTTCCCTGGGGGCCAACTAGCCCACCAGGTACCTCCAGTAAGCGCCACAGAGCTGCGTTGCAGAGAGGTGGTCCGAGGCCATGCCCCTTTTTACACCTCTGTGCAACGCAGCTCTGTGGCGCTTACTGGAGGTACTTGGTGGGCTAGTTGGCCACCAGGGACCCTCAGTATTCAAGAGGACTTAATCCCCCAACTTAGAACGCGCTAGGGGCGCTTGCAGAGTGGTGGAAAAGGGGCGTGGCCTTTGTCCACCTCTCAGCAATCCCACTGTGTGGGGCTTACTGGAGGTAAGAGGTAGGCTAGTTGGCCCCTAAAGGACCCCCAGCAGCGAAGGGGACTTCAGTCCCCATCCAAGAGTGCACCAGGGAGGGCGTTTGTACAGTGGTTGGAAAAGGGGGCGTGACCTGCTCTTCGAACTTAGCAATGCTGCTGTGTGGGACTTACTGGAGGTAATGGGAGGGGTAGTTGGCCCCCAAGGATGTCCTTGGGGGCCAACTACCCCTCTTGTTACCTTCAGTAAGTCCCGCACAGTGGGATTGCTAAGACGTCTTCGGAGGCCATGCCCCCCTTACTCCACCATTCTGCAAACGCGCCTCCTGGCAGACTACGGGATGGGGGATGAAGTCCAATTTACTCCTGAGGGACTTTGGGGACCAAGAAGCCCTACTGGTACCTCCTGTAAGCCCTACGCACTGGAATTCCTGAGCACTGGTCGGAGGCCCAGCACCCTTTCTCCACCACTCTGCAAACGCGACTACTAGTTAAAGAAGTGTTTGCAATGTAATAGGTTTCGCATTTGCGAGAATTAGAGCTATTGGCGTTGTAAATGCAAACGTTTTTTACTAATGTTTTTTGGAGTGGAGTGGATGTACGTTGTGTGTAGTGGAATTATGTGATATGTTGTGCAGTGAAATTATGTGGATAGAAAGTATGTGGTATTTAGTGTAAAGGAATTATGTAGAGTGGGATTATGTGTTATGGAGAGTAATTATGTGGTATGGTAGTGTGGTTGTGGAGTGGTAACCTCAGGTTTAGTCTTCCTCGTTTCCATAGAAGCTCAAGTATGAACTCAGTGAGACAAAAAAAGATGAAATCACTGAGGAGCACTTGTGGACCTAGTCAGAGGTATGAGCAGTGCCACTGGAATTATGTGACTGTTTGGCTGCACCGACTTTCGCACAATTATACATTTTCTGCATTAGCCACATAATTCATCATCTGCACCCTAATCTGCAGATTTGAACAAAAAAAGCCTTGTTTCTAGCTGAAAAGGATCAAACGTTACAAAAAATGAAGCGACAAGTGTTACAGCGTGGTGGAAGGCCCTTTGCAAACCTAGAATGGTCACCTGTTACTTATTGCTAAATGTGGGTGTTAAATTGGTACTAATGGTGTGCAAGCCACTCTTGCTTCCCTCTGCGCCTCTCTTGCCTCTTTCTGCATTTCTGTTGCTTCTTTCTGCACGTTTCTTTCTTTTTCTGTACTTCTCTTGACCTCATTCTGCAAATCTCTTGTACTTTCTGCACCTCTCTTCCCTCTTTCTGCACGTCTGTTGCCTCTTTCTGCACCTCATTTGCTTCTTTCTGCACCTCTGTTGTCTCTTTCTGCACTCGTCTTCCCTCTTTCTGTACCTTTCCTGCCTGTTTTTGCATCGCACCTGCCTCTTTCTGCACTTTTCTTGCTTCTTTCTACACATCTGTTGCTTCTTTCAGCAACTCTTTTGCCTCTTTGTGCACTTCTCTTGCCTGTTTCTGCACCTCTCTTGCCTCTTTTTGCAACTCTGTTGGCTCTTTCTGCACCTCACTTGCTCCTTTCTACACTTCTCTTACCTCTTTCTGCACCCCTGTTGCTTCATTCTGCACTTTCCATGCTTCTTTCTGCACCTGTCTTGCTTCTTTCTGCACCCCTGTTGTCTCTTTATGTACCTCTTTTGCCTCTTTCTGCACTTTTCTTCCCTTTTTCTGCCCCTCTCTTCCCTTTTTCTGCACGTCTGTTGCCTCTTTCTGCACCTCATTTGCTTCTTTCTGCACCCCTGTTGTCTCTTTCTGCACTCGTCTTCCCTCTTTCTGTACCTTTCCTGCCTGTTTTTGCATCTCACTTGCCTCTTTCTGCACTTTTCTTGCTTCCTTCTACACCTCTGTTGCTTCTTTCAGCAATTCTCTTGCCTCTTTGTGCACTTCTCTTGCCTATTTCTGCACCTCTCTTGCCTCTTGTTGCACCATTGTTGGCTCTTTCTGCACCTCACCTGCTCCTTTCTACACTTCTCTTGCCTCTTTCTGCACCCCTGTTGCTTCATTCTGCACTTTCCATGCTTCTTTCTGCACCTGTCTTGCTTCTTTCTGCACCCCTGTTGTCTCTTTATCCTCTTTTGCCTCTTTCTGCACTTTTCTTGCCTTTTTCTGCACCTCGCTTCCCTCTTTCTACACGTCTGTTGCCTCTTTCTGCACCTCATTTGCTTCTTTCTGCACCCCTGTTGTCTCTTTCTGCACTCGTCTTCCCTCTTTCTGTACCTTTCCTTCCTGTTTTTGCATCTCACTTGCCTCTTTTTGCACTTTTCTTGCTTCTTTCTACACCTCTGTTGCTTGTTTCAGCAATTCTCTTGCCTCTTTGTGCACTTCTCTCGCCTGTTTCTGCACCTCTCTTGGCTCTTTCTGCACATCACTTGCTCCTTTCTACACTTCTGTTGCCTCTTTCTGCACCCTTGTTGCTTCATTCTGCACTTTCCATGCTTCTTTCTGCACCCCTGTTGTCTCTTTATGTACCTCTTTTGCCTCTTTCTGCACTTTTCTTCCCTTTTTCTGCACCTCTCTTCCCTCTTTCTGCCCGTCTGTTGCCTCTTTCTGCACCTCATTTGCTTCTTTCTGCACCCCTGTTGTCTCTTTCTGCACTCGTCTTCCCTCTTTCTGTACCTTTCCTGCCTGTTTTTGCATCTCACTTGCCTCTTTCTGCACTTTTCTTGCTTCTTTCTACACTTCTGTTGCTTCTTTCAGCAATTCTCTAGCCTCTTTGTGCACTTCTCTTGCCTGTTTCTGCACCTCTCTTGCCTCTTTTTGCACCTCTGTTGACTCTTTCTGCACATCACTTGCTCCTTTCTACACTTCTCTTGCCTCTTTCTGCACCCCTGTTGCTTCATTCTGCACTTTCCATGCTTCTTTCTACACCTGTCTTGCTTCTTTCTGCACCCCTGTTGTCTCTTTATGTACATCTTTTGCCTCTTTCTGCACTTTTCTTCCCTTTTTCTGCACCTCTCTTCCCTCTTTCTGCACGTCCGTTGCCTCTTTCTGCACCTCATTTGCTTCTTTCTGCACCCCTGTTGTCTCTTTCTGCACTCGTCTTCCCTCTTTCTGTACCTTTCCTGCCTGTTTTTGCATCTTGCTTGCCTCTTTCTGCACTTTTCTTGCTTCTTTCTACACCTCTGTTGCTTCTTTTAGCAATTCTCTTGCCTCTTTGTGCACTTCTCTTGCCTGTTTATGCTCCTCTCTTGCCTCTTTTTGCACATCTGTTGGCTCTTTCTGCACCTCACTTGCTCCTTTCTACACTTCTCTTGCCTCTTTCTGCACCCCTGTTGCTTCATTCTGCACTTTCCATGCATCTTTCTGCACCTGTCTTGCTTCTTTCTGAACCCCTGTTGTCTCTTTATGTACCTCTTTTGCCTCCTTCTGCATTTTTCTTGCCTTTTTCTGCACCTCTCTTCCCTCTTTCTGCATGTCTGTTGCCTCTTTCTGCACCTCATTTGCTTCTTTCAGCATCCCTGTTGTCTCTTTCTGCACTCATCTTCCCGCTTTCTGTACCCTTCTTGCCTGTTTTTGCATCTAACTTGCCTCTTTCTGCACTTTTCTTGCTTCTTTGTATACCTCTGTTGCTTCTTTCAGCAATTCTCTTGCCTCTTTGTGCACTTCTCTTGCCTCCTTCTGCACCTCTTAGTTAGAGGTAGTTTTAATCCCCCTGCCCTATTATGTACTAGGGCCATACAGGGGAGGTCATGCCAATCACAGGGGTACCCCAACCCATAGTGTACCCTAGTGTATGTAGGTGTTTTCACTGTATTCTAAGTGTCTTTTAGCATAGCACTGTCTCTAGACCTGGTTAGTCAGAGTCAGTTACCACCAGAACCCGTCAGCAAAAGTTGGGGGCACAGGATGACTTTGCAACAAGGCCTCTTTCTGCTCCTCTGTTGGTTCTTTGTGCACATCTCTTGCTTCTTTCTGCACCTTTCTTCGTCTTTGTGGACATGTCCTACCTCTGTAGGCATAGTTAGAAATTAGCATTTAAAAAACCTTTGAAATTCACTGAAAAAACCACAGATTTCAGGGACGTTATAGTTAGAAATTAGCATTTAAAAAACCTTTGAAATTCACTGAAAAAAACCATAGGTTTCAGGGACGTTATAGTTAGAAATTAGCATTTAAAAAACCTTAGAAATTCACTGAAAAAACCACAGGTTTCAGGGACGTTATAGTTAGTTGGACATTTCACTCGTACAAAACCAGAGAAATTCGGCCGTTATAGTTAGTTCAGCTAACTATAACTCGCGCCCCCGCAATGCACTGCTGATGACGTCACATATTACATCATTCATGACATGGTCAGTGACATCACTGATGACATCACTGATGACATCTCAAATGACATCACTGATGACATCACTGATGCCATCATCCAGTGACTGTGTGTTTCTGTAAAGTTTAAATATGTTTTATATATATATAGGCCAAGGTGTATTGAAGAATGAGTGGGTGTATAAGTGTCTGAATGGATGATTTAGTAGGTGCGTGACTGACTGTATAAGTGAGTGATTAAATGTGTCTTACTGAATGCATGGGTTAGTGACTGATACAGACATTCACACAGTTTAGTTTGTCAGTTGGTGTGTAAGCGGTTGCATGGGTTGGTGAGTAGCTAAATGAGGGTCTATATGGGTTATTGATTGGTTGTCTGAGTATCTGTATGGGTGCCTGAGTGTCTGTGTGGGTGGGTGGGGGTGGGTGGGTGTGAATCTGTGCATAGATGTGTGAGTGGGTGATTCACTGGGTGTATGGGTTCAAGAGTGCATCTGTGAAGGGATGTATGGGTGGGTGAGTGTGTGTATGGGTGTGTTGGTGAGTGAATGGATGTCTCAGTGGTACATGTGTGAGTAACTGCATATGTGAAAGGCAGTATATGTGAGTGTTGGAGTATATAAATGACTATATGTGAGAGTGAGTGATTGTGAGAGTGGCTATATGGATGAGTGTGTGCTTGTATTAGTTATTGTATAAGAGTATAAGTATGTGTTAGTATATGTTTGAATAAGTGAGGTGGTGTGTGTATAACTGTATAGGTGAGTAAATGGGAGCGTGATTGATTCTTTGCATGACTGACTAGGTGTGTGAGTAACTCTATGGATGAGTGGCGGTGTGTGAGTGTCTGTATAGATATGTGAGTGCATATGATAGTGCCGTATTGATGGTTGACTGCATGTATGAGTGACTGTATGGGTGAATGAGTGGATGTGTGTGTAGACCTAGGAATCGGTGAGTGGGTATGTACTAACTGGTATTGGTGTGTCTATGGTTTCGAAAATGGTAGTCTGTATTTTAGAGTGGGTGTATCAAAGGTTATATTAGGGTATGAGTAGGTGCATCAGATTATCACGCGGATGATGTCATCAGGGATGTCATCAGTGATGTCATTTGAGATGTCATCAGTGATGTCATCAGTGATGTCACTGACCATGTCATGAATGATGTAATATGTGACGTCATCAGCAGTGCATTGCGGAGCGCGAGTTATAGTTAGCTGAACTAACTATAACGGCTGAATTTCTCTGGTTTTGTACGAGTGAAATGTCCAACTAACTATAACGTCCCTGAAACCTGTGGTTTTTTCAGTGAATATATATATATATATATATATATATATATATATATATGTATGGTGATTTGTTAAAAAAAAATCTTTTTTTATTTAACAGAGGGGGAGATGTAGTGCCGTGCAATATTTTAGAATGGAACCCTTTTTGCTCCCAACAGTCTCCGTAGAGCTGTGATGTAGGTGTCAGAGCACAATGCCATGAAAGCTTGTTTTAGAATGTTGAGTTCACAGTTACATGCAGCAGAATAAAGAAGTGTAATACTAAGCTCTGTGTGTGATGGGGTTATTGGCGGGTACCCCAGGCAGGAAGATGCTACAACCTACACACCTGCTTCTCGGGTGATTAGCGCACCATACAAATCAATATAACATAACATAACAAAAGGGGAGTGGCCTGTGTAATTGGGGCGTGGCTTAATCATGTAAGCTAAATTTCTGAGTCCCATAGTGTACCACCCAACCAGTATTTTGGTTCCTTCTTGAGCTTTCTGTTATTGTATACAGATATATAACACAACATCTGACACACACAAACCAACCACGACTATTAACTGTCAGTGCTTGTTAGCTGCTTAAGATAGATGAGTAAAAACAACAATTTTGTTGCAAATAAATAATATTCAAAATGGTGCAATTCTGAATTTGCAAGACTGTGAACTAAATATTACTGAGGCTGTGGAAAGGACTGTGGTCTTCAGAGTTTCTCAATCTCTACCATTATGTTCACTCTTTGTTAGACATGTATGCCCTTTTCTCTCCACATCTCCTCCATCTACATTTCTTACACCTCATCTCTTTCTCTCCAGTACCCGCTTTTCACTCCCTCATGAATGCACTTCCTCGCATCTCCTTCACTTCGCCTGTGCGCAATTTGTGCCTGTGGCGTAGTCCTGAAATGGGCATAAAAAAAGAGCTTGCTTTTGGATCAGGACTGGAGCCCACGTTATAAGGAGGATCTTGAAAAGAGTCAATTTAGTGAGGTATTACCATAATATTCAGAATCAAGCCCTATGTGGAAGTCTTGTTATGCAAAAAGCACAACCTATGGCAGTAGAAATTCTTGATGTTGTTCTCAACTATTGTAGATTCAAGCAGACCCACCAAATCACCTTTATTAGCTAAGCATTGTATTAAAAAGCCAAACTACTGCTCACTGAGCGCAAAGGAGATTTCTTAAGTTCTCAAAACTCTCACAGTTCTCAAATTCCCATATCTACCCAAATACCTCCATCCATAATATAAAGTATGCAGGAGCTTGCCAAGTACAAGGCATACATAAGGGCATAATTGTGTAAGGAAATGCCCTGGGAAATAGCTCCCGGTCTTCCATGCATGCCAACATTCTGAATCAGAAACAAGGGAGATTTTGAAAATAAATCGGAGGAATTTATTCTCCCCATTGATTTGCATTGCAGTGGAGGAGCTTTAAGGCAGGAATCAGCTAAAATAAAGACCTTTTGGGTCTAAAAATTCAGGAGTATCCTGCCAGAATAGAGGTTTGGGGGGCACACGACCTTGGGAAGTGAGCGCTTCCGGCAGGTTGGGTGGGTGGTACAGCCCAGGGGTCTGAGAAGGAGGTGTTGGACAGGGGCAAGGTGGGGTGGGGCTAAGGGGACATTTTGGTAGCCAGTTTGGGGTTCCCCAGCCACCAATTTGTTAGAGATGGCATGGTGGCTGTGTGGCTGGGTGTATAGGCAGGGCAGAATAGAAGGAATTTGGGAAAGATACAGATGTAGGCTGGTGAGGATAGTGAAGAGAGGGGGTTAAAAATAGTGTGTAGCTGAGTGCAGAGTAGAGTGAGAGTGTAACTGGCGGGTGCGCGGGACAAGTGGAACAGGGAGGATACTAATGTCCTGTGCAACAGGGAGGATACTAATGTCCAGAAGGCTTTACACCTATTGCAGTAAGCAGGGTGGGAGGACTTGCTGCGGCCTGAAGAGCAGGCCAGCAAGGTGGTGGTGAGGGGTAAGCCACCACGGCAGGCATCAGCGTAGGTAGTGATATTTGCCTGTTCTACGCCATTCACCAAAGTCTGGAGGTGTGGGGATGAGAGAGAGCGAGGATATACAGCCCAAGACATTGCCATGACCACGCCAACTCTTTTACCTGGAGCCGTGAGTTGCATGAGGCTGCCAGAGGCTGACACTGCAGTTGGAGCCATGCTGGAGGCCTGCGCAAAGGCAGGGATGCGTGCAGCAAGTGCATTAGCAGTGCGCAAGGTGGACTACGAGGAGGCGTGACTCCTTGCAGCAGTGCGGGCCACAGGGAAGTGTCAACCGACTCTTCAGAGTCAAGGTGTTGGGGCTTAGGGACCAGGTCACATGGGGATGCCCTGGGAGGCATCACAACAGGTGGTGAGGGGATGATGCACCTGAATGGGCCACAAGAGGTCAGAGTGGGAACAGGACAGCATCTACAAGAAGTGGGGATATCGGAGTAGGCTTGGAAGTGCTTAGTGGCAGATGGATCAGGGTGCCAAGTGGCTACCAAAGTTTGGCAGGGATCACAGCACCCCCCAGCACATTGGGCCTTTCACCCTAGAACCTACTGGCAGATGCGGACTCAGGAGAGTCCAGTGCGGCTCGTCCACCCGAGGGGATGAGATGGCATGGTCAAAAGAGGCCAGTCGGATGTCAGCACTGGATAGGAGCGACACAGCATGGGGAATATCTGGTGGGACATCCTCAGCAGCAGCTGGGTATAGGTTTAGTGTGGCCTTCCCAGTGGTGGAAGAATGGCACAACACACACAAATGGTGGAAGGGCAATGAAGACAGGGAGGATGCGGCAAGAACAACTGTCTGGCAGGGCAGGTTTTGGTTCCATGGGAGCATGAGTTCCTGGATTTTGAGGAGGAGCTGGAGGAAGGGGAGCTGGGGTTACATTATGAAGAGGAAGGGATAACGGAGAGCTTGAAGGGTGTAACAGGTTTGGCAAAGGGTAATGGTAGCAACCAGGAGGAGATTGGTGTTTTAAAGATTCTGGCAAAAAGAAAAATGGAGGAGACAAGGTCGATAGTGGTGGACATGAGAGAGATAGCTGGGTGGCAGACTTCAGCGCGGGCCCGGACCCTGAAGCAAGGTAGGCAATTGGGAAGGGCCCAGCCTGTGATGGCGTCAAAAGGGGTTTGTGGGAGGCGGGGCTGGGGACATAACAGAGAAGATGGATGCCCATTTACATAAAGGTAAATATGTAGCAGACAGGGGTGTGGTGACAGACAAGACTGTTAAGCCAGGGGAACAAAGGAGAGGAGCCGAGGAGGGAAGGAGGTAAGAAAGTAGGGGAGACAGGAAAAGGTGAGAAGGGGACCGAAAGAAACAGTACATAGGGTCATCACAAGACTGGGATAAGGAGGAAACAGAGGAGGTAGATAAGAAAGAGAGCAAGGAGTTGAAGAGGAAAAGACTGACTTATATGGGGATCACCAAACTGCTTTGGGCACATTTGAAGAATGCTGCGAAAGTGGGAGATTAGGGCTAAAGAAGGGTCCAAGAAGAAGAATATGAGTTGGTGAAGTGAACTCGGGCCCCAGTGAACATTGAGAATTGGACAGCTGCGTTCTTGATATATGTCAGTGTGTTCTGCAAGAGGTACCCCTAGAACTGCGTGGCATTATTTATGTATATGGATGTGATACGCAAGGCTCACATCACATTCGAGGGACATCCTTGGGTTCAGTATGATGAGGAGTTTTGAAGATGTAAAATGAAAATGGGGCGACTAGATAACGATCTGTAGCTGCAAACGATGGCGCCCATCAGGTCAGCGCCCACAGTCTTTACGGCCAGAGGGCTGCCAGTTTTCTATTGGTCCTTTCAGGGGCGTTCCACCCAGGGCAGGGTGGGGGAGCAGGTAGTGATCAGCCGAGTCAAGGAGGGGCATGCTGGGCATATAAGAAAGGATTCTGCAATAGGGAATACCTTTAAATTCCAAATGAGTGCTCCAAGTGTGCTGCAAGTCATCCCCTCATGTAGTGTGGATTTAATGCAGGTGGCGCGCAAGGACCACAAGGAGGGTCTTGGTCACAACCATTGCCCCGGGGTATGGGGGCAGCTGATAAGGGCTCATACTCCAGTTGAAGTGCACAGATTGGAGTACTGGCTACAGTGGTATGACAAGCAAGATGCAGCGGAAGAATTGTTATCAGTTTTTCAGTTGGGATTTTCTTTGGGGTACAGGGGACTGAGGATAAGGAGGTGGGCAGACAATTTGAAGTAAGCGAAACAACATTTCTTGTGGTGCGGGACAAACTGACGAAGGCAGTACGGGAAGGGAGGAAGGAGGGCCCCTATGATGTGTGCTCCATGGACAGATAGTGTCGCCAATAGGAGTAGTACCCAAAAAAGAGCAGGAACAGTTTTGATTTATTCAACATCTGTCCTTGCCAGAAGGACTGTCAATTGTTGACTACATCCCAAAAGACTTGGAGACAGTGGTGCCTAGTTTTGGGGGAGCAGAAAAACTCCTTTATAGGGTTTTTCTGAGTGGCCGAGTTCAAGGACGTTTTCATGGTTAAATATGGTTTGATCACCAGTTAGGGTAGGCTATGCAGTTCGAAGACAGGGGTGGAGTATTATTTGACATTTGTGGAAGACAAGACATTGTGGGTAGAAGGTTATGAAATACTCAAAGTTTTGGACTGAATGAATGTGTACAGCAACAGCCACCTGAGTTGGGGAGTTACTGGTGGTACTTAGGGGTGGAGGGAGGGGTTGAAGTAGAGTAATAAAGATATTTAGTGAGGCACTATAGATTTGTATGGCAAAGTTGCCTAGGGATATGTATATAATGTAATGTGCACCTGCTTCATTAAAGCACCATTTTTCACACTATACTAGTTGTCTGTGATCTCTGTTGTGATCTCTCGCCCAATAGGAGCTTCTGAGGCAGATGACCTTGGGAGGCGCCCCCCCCCTCACCCCCGGGGCAGGTTAGTCAGGTGGTTCAGCTCAGGGGGCTGAGAAGCATGGATTAGGCTGTTGCAAGCAGGGGTGGGGCTAAGTGCACCTTTTGGTAGCCAGTGTGGGGTCCCCAGCCACCATTTTGTTGGAGATGACACAGTGGCTTAGTGAATAGGCAGGGCAGAATAGAAAATTGTGCAGCACATCACCCCCTCAAGCTGTGTGTATTAAGGCCAGTGGTGCACAAGGACCACAGGGATGGTCTGGGTCACAGCCGTTGCTCTGGGATGTGGGTTGGGGAGGCTGAAGAACCTGCAGGTAAGGGTTCATTCTCCGATTAAAGGACACAGATTTGAGTACAGGCTACAGTGGTATGACAAGCAAGAAAGAATTGTAATCAGGTTTTCAGCTGGGAACTTTTTGGGGTATGGGGGACCGAGGATCAGGAGGTGGGCAGATAATTTGAAGTCCCTGAAAAAATATCCTCTGGTGGTGCGGGACAAACTGATAAAGGAAGTGAGGGGAGGGAGGATGGAGGGTCCTTATGATGTGTGCCCCATGGACAGATTGATAGTGTTGCCAATAGGAGTAGTACCCAAAAAAGAGAAGTGGCAACTGTCCTGGCCAGAAGGGCAGTCAATTATTGACTACATCCCAGAAGACTTGGAGACAGTAGTGACTAGTTTTGGGGGAGGGGGCAGAAACAACTCCTTAATAAGGGTGTTTTGAGTGGCACAGTTCCAGGACGTTTTCATGGTTAAATACAGTTTGATCAACAGTTGGGGTATGCAAAGCAGTTGGAAGGCAGGGGTGAGGGATACGTTGACATTTGTGGAAGACACGTAGTTGTGGGTTGAAGGTTATTTAATACTTGAAGTTTTGTATGTAATAAATGGGTTAAGTGACAGCCCATTGACTTATGCAGTTATTGGTGGTACAAAGGGGTGGAGGGAGGGGGTGAAGTAGAGGAATAAAGATACTTAGTGAGGTATTAGAGCTTTTTATGGCAACGTTGCCTAGGGATATGTATATAATGTAATCTGCACCTGCTTCATTAAAGCAGCCTTTTTCACACTATACTGTTTGTCAGTGGTCTGTGTCGTGTTCTCGCGCCCAATAGCGGCCTGTGAGGCTGACGATCTTGGGAGGTGTGCCCCCTGGGCAGGTTGACCAGATGGTACAGCCCAGGGGGCTCAGAGGCAGGGACTGGACAAGGGCAAGCAGGGGTTGTGGTTAAGTGGACCCTTTGGTAGCCAGTGTGGGGTCACAAGCCACCATTTTGTTTGAGACAACACAGTGGCTGGGTGTATAGGCAGGGCAAAATAGAAGACCCTGTATCCCTCCCTCCCCAATAATAAGGAGTGAGGGGTGTCAGTATGATGTAGCTATATGGGACAGGTGCACAAGATGACAATATGGTTGTAAAGTTGTCGCTGATGTGGCAGGTGCCAGGCGGGGCAGAGTTCCAGGAAGTGTTCATAGTTAAATATGGTTGATCAAAAGTTGAGGTAGGCAAAGTTGGAAGGTGGGAATGGGGGACAAGCTGAAATTTGTGGAAGACAGGACGTTGTGGGTAGAAGGTTATGAAATACTTGAAGTTATGGACTTCATGAAACGGTACAGTGATGGCCACCTGAGTTGGAGAGTTAATAGTGGTACTATTAACTCTTCACTATGGGTGAAGGGATGCGGTGAAGTAGAGAAATTAGTGAGGCATTATAGTTTTGTATTGCAAAGTTGCCTAGGGATATGTATATAATATAATGTGGACCTGCTTCATTAAAGTGGCTTTTTTCATACTGTACTGGTTGACAGTGCTCTGTATTGTGACCTCTCGCCCGTTAGGGGCTTGTGAGGCAGATGACCTTGGGAGGTGTGCCCCAAGGGCATGTTGGCCGGGTGGTACATCCCAGGGGGCCGAGAAGCAGGGATTGGACAGGGGCGAGCAGGGGTGGGGCTAAGGGGACATTTTGGTAGCCAGTGTGGGGTCCCCAGCCACCATTTTGCTGGAGATGACATGGTGGCTGGGTGTATAGGCAGGGCAAAATAGAAAACCCTGTAGCCCTCTCTTCCCTAAAATAAGGAATAGGGGTGCATTGGTGTGAGGTAGCTATATGGGACAAGTGCACAAGGGGGCAATACGTTTGTAAGGTTGATGCTGTTGGGGCAGGTGCAGGGCGGGCAGATTACCTGGAAGTTTTCATGGTTAAATACGATTTGATCGAGAGTTGGGGTAGGCAAAGCAGTTGGAAGGTTGGCAGTGGGTGTAAGCTGACATTTGGGAAAGACAGGAAGTTGTCAGTAGAAGATTTTGAAATACTTGAGGTTTTGGGTTTGAAGAAAGGGTACAGTGACGGCCACCTTAGTTGTGGAGTTATTGGTGGTACTTTGGGGTGAAGTAGAGGAATAAAGAAGTTTAGTGAGGTGTTATAGTTTTATTTGGCAAGGTTGCCTAGAGTTATTTATCTAATGTAATGTGCACCTACTTCATCAAAGCAACCTTTTTCACAGTGTACTGGTTGTCAGTGGTCTGTGATGTGCCCTCTCACCGAATTGGGTCCGTTGCAGAGGTCGATGTGGGAATGCTGGACGACGTTCCCAAGCTTTATTAATCTGATCAAAACAGTTCCTTTTTATTAAAAAAACACAGCGGCTGAGTTCCATTGGGCCGTAAGGTGTGAAGAGGCGTCTACTCTACTGTAAAGTGAGTAAAGGGACAGGCAGCTTAAATAGAAATAAGCCTTCTCTCCAGGATGCATGCTCCCTGAAAGAAATGTAAATGTGTTCACTTGGTTAATCAGCAGAACTAAAGGCTACCTGGGCAACAGAACAGGCTTTAATTAATAGAACCTGGAATTCGTCATTTTAATCGAAACCGATAAAAAAAGGTTACAATAGGTACATTTAGCATCTCGCTATAACATTTGAAAGCACTGTAAACATTTAAACAATATTTTTGCAACAACTTATTTATACCGTGTGTAATATACTGTTTAAACTAATGACAAATGTTCACAGTGCTTTCTGTCACTGGCAAGACCTCTTTGCACTATAAATGCATCACTATTTCCCCAGTGCACCGACCAGGATTCAAATCAGTGACCGCCTGAGGCACCTGAAGTAATCTCTTTCACCAATCAAGCTTTCCTACCCGAAAAATACAATTCCCCCCAGATAAATTAAAGCTGCATTTATTTTTCCTATAAGGTGTCTGAATTGTATTTTATATGCAGTTACCTATTGGCGAAAGGCCAACAAAATAGTTAATATTGGTTTATTTTTTAGCCACGTATCTGACTCCGCCCCCCACACTCACTGATCCCGCCCCTCGCTGTACTCAGGCTCACAGTTCCTATACTTTTCTTCTTTATGCCCTTCGACGCTGGTTATTTGGCATGTATGTATAGGCTTGAGAGTCTAAGGTTTTCCTAACATTTCCGAGGGTCAGACCCCAAGATATCACACACAGGATACTTTCCACACAGGTTTAGGCAATAGGATCTAGCCGTCCAGCTAACAAACAAGCATTGGCATAGCCAATAGGTCTCGCTTTTGGGACCTTATAAGTATTTAGTTATGCAGCACAATATCCTTGGTGCAATAACATCAACTGTTGCATGGCTAAAAACTTATAAGGTCCCAAAGGCGAGACCTATTGGCTATGCCAATGCTTGTTTTTTGTTAGGCACGGGGAGATTAAGTGATTTGCCCAGAATAAATGATGTTGAGCATCCTTGCCGAGACTCGAACCCAGTTCCCCAGCACCGAGGTCGACCGCTCTAGACATAAGACCACATCCTCTCCCCTAGCAGCAACCTCCACTTTGCCAACCTCTTGCTCGCCCATGTACCCCGAATCCGAAGAGCCAAAGCCGGCGAGAATGGATTCTTCCACCTGGCTACCAAAGCCTGGAACGACCTTCCCGGCACATTAGAGCCACCAGCTCAGTCCCTGAATCCCGCAAAAAAGGTTGAAAACCTGGTTCTTACAATAGGTCCCAGCCAGGATCGCACCGTCCTTCTTCAGGTGCAGGATATCCTCCTGAGTGATAAGCTCGACCTACAAATACACATAATGTTGGTACCCCAATACATTTTCACTGACGAGAGTAGGGAAGCAGTGCTGATGTGAAGGGCCTAGCTCCAGACGAGTTGCAGCGTCTCTAAGCACTGTGGTGATCCAAGGACATCCAATCAGGTGTGTAATGCACCCTTTGATGGGGACGCACACAGTCTCAGGAGGCTATTTGACAACCTGTCCAAGGTAATCTGAAGCAGGCAACAGGTTAGAACCCACTGTTTTAAATCTGAGGGCACAGACACAGATGACGATCCTGTTATTTTGTAAGGATCGAAACGTCGACTCTCGCACACTGACCCATATTATAATGTACAGAGTAAGGCACATAGGGGCAGAAGTGTTGCTTTAAATTTAATTAAATAAATTAAATGTTTTGACTTATGTCACACACTATTGCCTGAGTTTTTCTGTTTTTGTTCTGCTCATTTAATTTTGTGTCATTTGTGTTTTCTCCCACCGATTTGACTAAATTGTCTAATAAATGTGATTGTATTTTTTCAAATTGACCGCATGTCTGGTCATAATTGTTTTCCCAGTTAAACGCCTAGATAAGTACTCTTAGGGACCTCTGTTCCTTTAAAGCACTATGCACCCCTGGTCCCTAAATATTCATGGGTTTCGCTTGTTCTCTGTAGGCACAGACACGACAGACCGCTTAGTCCTTATACAGTGGAGCTATCCCGCAGGTCCCAAAGAATGCACAGCCTCAGACCTCAGGCAGTGGAGCAACCCCTAGATTACACCGATCATACAGGCTTAAATCTCAGACAATAGAACTACCCACAGATTAACCACGTATTACAACTCAGGTGTATCCTAGCAGTAAGCTCACCCTGTACACAAATCATAGCGACTCAGGGCTCAGTGATTCGAGTTAGCCCTCAGTTACAAAGATAGAATAGGCCCAGGCCCAGGCCCAGGCCAGGGCCGCATGTATTATACGGAATGGTAATACTGTCTGGGGAAGATTTCTCCTCATTAGTACCAGTTTAACAGAAAAATACAGAAATAGGGACCTGTAAGATGACCAGTTAACCTTCACTAAGGGCTTTCCACTGTGTGCGAAAACATGCTGCAACATTTTTAGTAACTTTTGATCGGTTTGAGCTAGAGAAAATTTTTGGGTTAAAATCTGCAGATCTGGATTATGTGGCAAATCCATAATTATGCAAAAAAAGCTACAGCCACAGAATTGCATAATTCCAGTGGCCCCAGATCAGGCCAATGCCAACAAAGCTTACTCCGATGACACGGTTATACAGGTCCAGGCCTTCACCGGCAGAGATAGCCGAAAGCTTACTCTGAACCTACCATGCAAGTTTATACAAGCAGAGCTGTCTTTAGATTTATACATTTCTTACAGGTTGAGGCGTTAGCCAGCAGAGATGCCTCCCAGGTTACATACATGTTACAGATGACAGCAACAGCCAGTAGAGCATCTTACAGTTTACACAGATCTCCCAGGCTCAGGGCTCAGTCACTAGCGTTGTATCTCAGTTTACATAGATCTCATAAACTCCCGCCTCATCCATCAGTGCTATCTCTCAAGTTACATAGACCTCACAGGCTCAGGGTGCAGTTACTAGTCCTGTCTCTTGGCTTACACAGATCTCACAGGCTCCCACCTCAGCCACCAGTGCTATCTCTCAGGTTACACAGATATCACAGGCTCAGTGTTCAGTCTCTAGTGCTGTAGCTCAGGTTACACAGATCTCACAGGCTCAGTGTTCAGTCACTAGTGCTGTATCTCAGGTTACACAGATCTCACAGGCTCCGTGTTCAGTCACTAGTGCTGTATCTCAGGGTACACAGATGTCACAGACTCCCACCTCAGCCACCAGTGCTGTCTCTCAGGTTACACAGACATCACAAGCTCAGGGCTCACTAGTCCGGTCTCTCATATTACACAGACCTCACAGGCTCAGGGCTTAGTCACTAGTGCTGTCTTTCAGGTTACATAGATATCACAGGCTGCCGCCTCAGCCATCGGTGCTATCTCTCAAGTTACATAGATTTCACAGGCTCCGTCATTATAGCCGTCTCTCGGGTTACACAGATCTCACAGGCTCAGGCATCAATAGAGCTAATCTTCCTGTTACACAGAGCCTACAGGTTCACGTCTGACAACTGATCAGTCACCCAGAAAACAAATATTTTAGAGGGTTTTAGAGGGCTTCTCTCGCCGGAGGCTCTAGAACGGTCTCACAGAGCCCTCTGCTCCTAGAGACCAGAGCGTTTACAGGAAGGAATGATTTTATCAAACAAAAACAGCACAGAACAGTTCGAGTGCCTCGTCTCCCCTGGCAGCAATTTCCAAAAACAAGCCAAAAAAAACATGCTCATGGAAACAACTAGCTGAATGTGCAATTTCAGGCAACCACCACAGTATTACCCAACCCATTGTAATGGAACCTAGGAGATTTGAATAAATCATTGCCAAGAAAGTACTGGGGTTGCAGTGTTCGAGGTCAAATAACTCTAGATCACTCACCTGTGAAAAAAAGCAACGAGCGACGGAAATCATGTGGGGAGACATGGGAACGAGGCGGCGAGCGACGGAAATCATGTGGGAGCGGGGCCGCGAGCGGTGAGCCGCAGAAGGTGAGCGAAGCCGAAAACTACGGGGCGCATC
Organism: Calotriton arnoldi; assembly: GCA_963921515.1. Classification (NCBI taxonomy): domain Eukaryota; kingdom Metazoa; phylum Chordata; class Amphibia; order Caudata; family Salamandridae; genus Calotriton; species Calotriton arnoldi. Next base: position 45,679 of record CAWUFW010021009.1, read on the forward strand.
GGGGGACATGGAGCGGGGGCGAGCGAGCGCGGCAGCCTGCAAAGCAGTCCAAGAACGCCGTGCGTCGTGGCTGGCCTTTGGATGAGTACGCGCAGCAGACATGTGTTTCCACTTATCGCGCCCGCGTCTGGGCACGATAATTGGAAGCACATGTTTGCCGCGCGTACCCATCTCAAAAAGGCCAGCCACGACGCACGAGCGTTTCTTGGACTGCTTTGAAAACTCGCTTACATTAAGTCTTCGCCTCTAAGCAACGCTTGCGCGCTACTCGAGGCTCGACCTAAAAACACAGGTTAAATTAAATGAGATGTAGAAAGGGAGACTGATGATGTTATGGTAAATTAATTGCCCAGAGTCACTGGAAATAGACAGTGAGAGAGCACAGGCGATAACTCCGAACTGATAGGCTCTTCGGTGTACCTCTGGGGAAACTTCCTTCAAGAACATATTATTTGATAAACGTGCTACACGCCGAACAGCGCTTCGACGTCTCGTCAGGGGTAGTAAGTGCTATTTAAATACAATTATAATAAACCCGTGCATCAATAGACCCAGGCAGCTTAAAATCCACGTTTCCCGTTGCGTGGCTGCAAGTGCAGATTCACATACCTATATGTTTCGCTGTTGCTTCCTTCTGTATTTTGTTAGCCACCAGCTCTTTGAATTTTGAGACGGGTGTTTTTCAGAAATTTTCCAGACTGTTGTCCACATCAATGGCATAGTGTTGGCCAGCAAGCCCGAGAAGGACTACTTGATAATAAACTTCACCCATCTTTTCAGATTGTCGTCGATCTTTCCTTCTTCCTTGCTGCCCTTTCAATGCAAAATAGATTGTTGTGTTTCATGAACTGCAGAACTGTTCTGTGTCCTTTCACTTTCATTTTTACTGGGACTCCAGGGTGGTTCCCGGGACATTCTGAAATGATTCATCCTATTTCCTTGAAACCAGTTCGAATTTGCTCTGCTGGTTTATGGATTTAGCTTAAGAATCGGAGGCTTCCTTCCGTCTCATAAAACTATAAGTGAATGACAGACTTGTTTTCTTTTCCTTAGTCCACGGAGACCCTAACTTCTTATGCCCAATCAATCAGCAGTGAGGGTGTTCCACAAATTCTTATGCCTGCAGAGTTTTTGCTACAAAACACTCCTTGCACTTGCATGAGGGCTTGCAGTCACATTTAGCATGGGCAAAGTGGGAAACTGCCCAGTACCCCCACCTTGAAAGGGGCGCCTGGTAAAGTGAATATTATGTTCTACTGGAATGATATTCCTCCACTACTAATGCTAGTCAGCCTGTGCAAATCTCTGCACTGTGGGGCAAACATTTTGTGTGGCACTAGGCAGCCATCCCAAAGGTAATGAGGAGCAGAGGGCCATTAGTTAATAAAATGGTTCTGTGCTGCCTTCTCCCACCTGCGAAACTCAGCACAGCAAGTTTGGTTTCAGCTTTGAGTTGTGCTTAAAAAAATTACAAAATCTGTCCCACAGTGTGCCTGCCTGGCCTGTCCAGCCTTAACCCCTACACTCTCAGGCAGTTGATGGCAATTACTGTGAAAATAATTTTTCTGTGTCATTTCTCTCCTTACTTCACCTCACCTCTTCTACCAAAACCCTCTCTCTACATGTACTTCTCTAGGTACCTTCATCATTTCTCTCTATCTCAGCTCTCACCTTTGTTTACCTCACGTCTTTCTCAATATATCCAATATACCTCTTTCAACTTAATCTTTATCTTCCTCTCTCTCTCCTCCCTTTTATATCACTCTCTCTGCCGACATATATATCTATCACTCCTGATACCTTCCCTCTAACTCAAATATCTGTACTTCAGCCATCTTTCTGTATCTTAATGCATCTTAATGCTCTCTTTCCATCTGACATCCCTGTATCTCTCATCTATCTACCTCACTCACACAACCTCATTTCTATCTTTTCCTCACCCATATCACTACTACCTTACCTTTCTCTCTCTCTCTCTCTCTCTCTCTCTCTCCCTCTCTCTCTCTCTCTCTCTCTCTCAGCCTTTTCTCTACATCACCTCCCCCTCACCTCTCTCTTGCGTTTCTTGGTCTACCTGACATTTCCCTCGATACCTCATCACTCTTTACCCACTGCTCTCTCTCCCTACCTAACCTCTCAATTTGCCTCTCAATTCTCCCCTCGCTGACCGTGAGACCAGTTTGCCACCAAAAACCTACGATACAGGTCAAGCTACCCCTTCTACCCGGTCCCCTATGCATGCCAATAGTATTGCTCCAGAACTAATGCCCCCCTGCCCGCTAACGCCTCCCTCCAACAGGGATACCGATAGTACTGCACCAGAACAACTGCCCCCCTGCCCTCTAACGCCTCCCTCTTATAGGGACTTCGAAGCCCTGCATTCCAGAGCTGCCAAACTAACTCAGAGCATCCACATCTCCATACTGGATCTAATGAACCTCCTCCACCTCGCTGAACTCTCCCTCGCCAACCTCAAAACCCAGCGGAACTCCACCCCCCCTTATCACAGAGATCCCCAAGCACCCACTACCACTACCGCCCTCTGAACTCTCCTTCGCCAACCTCAAAACCCAGCGGAACTCCACCCCCCCCATATCACAGAGATCCCCAAGCACCCACTACCGCTAGCCTCGAGACACCTTCGCAAGCAACCTTGCCACCTCTCGAAGGAGGAAACTCTAGCCCTCGTCCTCTCCTATAGCTCTATACCTGCCACCCCTAATCCGCCAGACCTCACTGAAGAGGAAATCCTTGCCATCCTCCGCGACTACAACTCTGCCCCAATTACCCTTTGCCCTCTAGACGCGACTGCCGAACATGCCATCTGCATGGTCACTATCAACCCTAACAGATCGGCTACCCTCCGTAACAGAAGTGTGGTCAAAAGCAACCTAGCGCCTGTACACCTATCCACCCCCACTCCCGACACTCCCTCCGATTCCTCTCTGTCTGGCCTCTTAATCAATTGCCGATTAGCGTTTAAACATGCCGCCAATATTGCTGAACTCATCCTGAACAAAAATTTCGACTTAGCAATCCTAACAGAATCATGGCTTAACGACTCTTCATCTCCATGCCTGGACCTCTTAGTCCCCCCCAACTACAACATTGCCAGGCTGGACAGGCAATCTATCAGGAAAGGAGGAGGCATCGCCTGCATCTACCGTTCTAACCTCAGTGTCACGGAACTCCTGGTGGATTCCTCCGATTTCTACGAATACCTCGCACTCTCCATTTGCAGCAACTCCACCCTACTGTGCAACCTACACATCATTTATCACCCCCCAGGCAGGAACGACTCCTTCACGGACCACCTCATGGAACTCATCACAACTAAGATTTCCTCCATCGATAAAGATATTTTCCTGGGTGATTTCAACCTGCACTGGAATGACTCCAAGGACCCCCATGTCAACGCCATCAAAGACCTCCTGACCGATCAAGCCCTGATCCAAGCCTGCTCACTCCCAACACACTCAAAAGGGGCCACCCTTGACTGGATCATCTCTAAGGAACCAACAGTCAAGCTTATCTCTATAGACCCTTGTGACTGGTCTGACCACCACGCCATCGCTTTCCTACTACCGTACACCCACAAGACAAGGGCACTGCAACCAGTGCTGCCTAAACGCTGGGTTAGAGACACTAAGAACCTGGACCACAATGAACTGGAGGCTCGCTGCAAATCTGACCTCCCCCCCCCCTTCGCATATCACAACGGTCAGTGACCTCAATAATCACTACTCTGCAACTATTTTGAACATTATGGATGACCTAGCCCAACTAAAGCTAAAAAGAACCCAAATCAAAGACAGGAACCCCTGGTTCACTGGATCCCTCAATAACGAGAGGAGATCCCTCCGGCAATCCGAAAGAATCTGGAGACAGCACCCCTCTGCAGCACATCTAAAACTTCTCAGTCAGGTCAGAAATGCCTACAATAGGAACATCCTCAACTCTAAAAAGAATTTTTCAGATCTGAACTTGAGAACGCCAAGAATAGACCCCGCAAGCTCTTCGAACTGGTCAAACACCAATCCAATAAACTGGCCAAAACTTTGAAAGAAACCCCCAAGTCCTTAATATCATCGGAGGAATTCTCCTCCTATTTCGCCGACAAAGTCACAACCTTAGGAAATGAACTCAGTGCCGCCACGTTCTCTCTATCCCTTCCTGACCTGCTTCCTCCTCCTGCGATGCCCCCACAGATCTCACCTAAAAATCAAGCACTCTGGACCGACTTCAAACTCTATGACGAAGACTCCGTCTCAAAAATCCTATCGTCTATAAACCCGAATAACCATTACAACGACCCGCTCCCCTCCAACTGCCTAGCGGCCGTCGCCCAGTCCATTATTCCTAGCTGGACTGCAATAATCAACACCTCTCTCCGGCAGGGATCCATTCCTGACTCTCTGAAAGCCGGCCAAGTCCTCCCCATCTTGAAAAAGCCATCGCTGGATCCAGCCTCCCCCGACAACTTCAGACCTATTTCCAACATCCCCCTCTTAGCAAAAGTGTTGGAGAAGTGTGTGCAACAGCAGCTAAGCCAACACATCAACAACTTCCACCTTCTCGATGACTTCCAATCTGGATTCAGACCTGGGCACAGTACTGAAACGACCATGCTCCACATCGTTGACGATGCCCTCCAAGCCCTTGACCAAGGGAAAACTTGCCTTCTAATCCTCCTAGATCTATCCTCGGCCTTCGACACGGTCAACCACGAAAAACTTCTCGAATGCCTCAAACTCAGGATGGGTTTGGATGGCTCTGTTCTAGAATGGTTCAGATCCTTCCTCCAAAACCGATCGCAGCGATTCCTAATCAACGGCAACCTATCTGCTCCCTCTCCGGTTACGATCGGAGTCCCTCAAGGATCAACCCTGTCCCCTACCCTCTTCAACCTTTACCTTGAACCACTTGCCGAAGTATTTCGCTCAGCGAATATCTCCTACCATATGTATGCTGACGACACCCAGCTCTACATCAAAACCTCATCTTTCGAGGAGATTCTCTCCCTGAATGAGGCCCTGAAATCAACCATCCATTGGCTCACCTCCAATCAACTCAAACTCAACGCAAAGAAAACAGAATTTCTCCTAATCTCCCCTCCAAAAACCAATCCTGAGATGCAGATATGGATCAAGGCGATCACAGCCTTAGATTGCCCACCGACCATCGTGGACTCAGCAAAATCGCTGGGAATAACCCTGGACAGCAATTTGAACATGCGGGACCACATCAAATCGATGGCCAAATCAGCCAGATTCCACTTGAGCTACCTTAGAAAACTGAAACCCTTCCTCGACGCTGCCGACCTAAAAAGTGCAGTCCAAGCGCTAGTAATCTCCAGACTGGAGTATGGCTGTTCCACCCTCTCGGGTCTACCCAAGATCTCCCTGGCACCTTTAAAAGCTTGCCTCAACGCTGCCGCCAGACTTCTTACAAGTTCAAGAAAATTCGACCATATCTCTCCACACTAGAAAGCTTTGAACTGGCTTCCCTGGAGGCTAGAATACAACTTAAACTGGCCTGCATCACACATAAGGCTTTATACTCAAATTCCCCGGCTTATCTTGCACAGAAACTTGTGGTATCCGGCAGAATCAGAAACTCCCGGTCCGCCAAAGACCTCTTAATCCAACCTGCACGTTTCCGAAAAAAAAACTTTCAATCGGGCTTTCTCTGGGGCTCCTCCAAGAATATGGAACTCTCTCCCGCCCGCCATCAGAAGAATCCCTTCTCTTGCACGTTTCAAAAAGGAGGCCAAAACTTTCCTTATGGGTAAATTCCTCTCCTAAATGTTGCCTCCTACCAACACAGAGACCCTGACCAACTACCGACTAGCGCCGCCCATCTGAGTATCGAGCTACCTCACCAAGAATCCTGGGGCCTTATCTTGAGTAATCATAAATGTAATCTGTACATACATGTCCTCTATCCCTTATGTATCCTGCACCCCGCCCCTCTTTATCTTTTGTACTTTGTGTTTCCATGCCTATTGTACACTTCTATGATCCATGTAAAGCGCTCTGATACCCTAACGGGTCAAGTTCGCGCTCTATAAAACAAAAAAATAAAAAAAATAAAAATAAATAAATAAAATAATTAGTTTATTACCTCAGCTCTCCACATCCCCTTTCACTCGTTCTACCTCTGTTCCCTTTCGTTCACCTCTCTATTATTTGCCACCTTTCTGGATAACTCTGTTACCACTATGCTACCCCTTTTCTCTATCATAAACTCTTCTCTCTCTCTCACACACACACACATACAAAAACATATCTGTCTATGGTCCTTCTCCTTTTCTACTCTTCTCCACCTCAACTAGCCCTCTAAACGTCTTCCATTATAGATCTTTCTACCTCACCATCTCATCCTCTCACAGCATTCTACAACTGTATAAGCCTCACCTCTCTTTCTATACTCCAGGTATGTCTCTCAGCTTCCTCTTTTTGCTCTACATGGGTCAAGCCATCGGAGGTGTGTGTAGGTGGCAGAGACGGAGTGGTCTCCGCCGTCCACACACTGAAGATCCGCCTTCAGAATAGCAACACCACATGAATAAATCAGGCCCATAGTTTCCTACATCTGGCCCTATGTTCTTGTAGACTTCTAAAGGTTTCATATTGATTATATATCAAATTTGGAATACATTTATATTATGTAAAACTGCATAGTCGTATACAATTTTTATAAAAGTACGTGTTGAATAATCTCCAACTTTATCTTTAGTAAGGTGTCTCAGTGCTTTAGAGAGAAGGCTTAACTCACTCACTCACTTGACCAGTTCTGGTGTTATATGCTGACTGCTAATTAAATAACCTCTTTCACTTCCTTGGTGTTAGCGTCTAGTCTTTGCGGCATTCTGGCTGTCGACAACCCATTGACTCATAAGTTCAGTTAGTAGTTTCTTGATGGTACTCTTTCTCTTACTCTTCCTTGAGAAGTGAGCGGCATTGCCTGTGGCTGCTTTAGGGGGAGTAAATGGCAGTCCCCATCGCAGTTAGAATGTGGTGCAGAAGGTGAAGGTTCCCAATGTCTGGATTGAGTGTAAAGGAGATCACAATACATTCCCAGTGTTCTGACAGTTCTTTTTTATTAGTGTCCTGAAGCAGCCATCTGAGTAATTTGGCCATATACAAAAAAAGAAATACGTAAAACAAATATTTTGAGCATATTGGTTTAAAATTAGGATCCTAACTGTCTCATAATTATTGGGGAGGGCTTTCAAATACAGCCATATAAATATGTTTCTTACTGCTTTTAGATATGCTAATCATCCTCCTGTTCAGCATTGTGCATATTCTTTCAGAAAGCTGTTGGTGTCTGGTAATAATGAGTGAAGTGCAGGGGGCAAAGGTTTTCCTTTGTCTTCCTGAGCTCACACACATAACAGGGCAACTTCTCCATCAGTCATAGGCAAGTGTAACACGATTTTCCAAGGTTGATACGTGTAAACTACTGCAACTTAGGGTCTATACCTGCCCATTGTGATAAAAAGTGGGCATGGATCCGACTAGTCCCTTTCCTTGAGTTTGTGGGATGTCCGTGCCTTATGTTTTTTAGGTCGAGCATTCGAGACCTCTTGTATATACTTTAGTGTGTATGTACTTTGTGGGCTCTGGAGATCAACCCTAGGACTTGTCTGCTTCCGCTTAGGGACTTTTTTTTCTGCTCAACTGCCTCTATTTAACTGTCTTGTTAGAAAACGACCAGCAGAGGTCAGTAAAATACCAGAATTGCTTTCTGCTGAGGGACTTTCTTTTTAAACTTTTCTGGCAACTGCCTCTATTTAACTTTCTTGATAGAAAACGACCAGCAGAGGTCAGTAAAATACCAGAATCACTTTAGCATTCTCTAGATTCCAGTCCATAGAAATTGTCTTCTACAAGCACCCATAGACAATAATATTTTTTTCAAATCTTGTATTTTCAGTGATATGACCACCGAAGGCCCTGCTTTTATATTAAAAACAGAGCTTTGGACTATACCATTTCCCGCTGAAAGGCAATATTTCTCTCCATGTGTTCCCATACCTGGCGTGTCACGCAGTTTGGTGCTTACTTTCCCTCCATGTTAAAGACCAGTAGATGTTTCAGCACCCAGGCTAATGTGCTGCATAGCTAAAGACATATAAGGTCCCAAAGGCGAGACCGATTGCATTGCAAATGCTTGTTTTCCTATTGGCCTTGCATCTGTGTGCATGTGTGGCCCCGCCACCCTTTCAGTTGCCTGTGGTAGGATGCATTTGCCCCAGTTTCTCCACAGTGGTGGATATGTAAATAGCAGATTATGGGCCTGATTTAGAGTTTGGCACACAGGTTACTCCATCACAAACATGACGGATATCCTGTCTGCTGTATTACAAGTGCATTCTATCCTATGGCAGACAGGATAAACGTCACGTTTGTAATGGAGTAACCCGTCTACCAAACCCTAAATCAGAGCCTAAGTGCTGTTTATCTGGGACCATCACCCTTTCTCCTACAGCTGTTAAATAGCCTAGATTATGTACTATTTGGTTGGTGAGCCAAATAACATAGACATATTATTTTATCAGGCTAATCAGATATGGTTGAAATGTTGTACTATTAGCTGGTCACTAGGTCAATAGTAACATTTCTCTGATATTTGCCCAGTCACTGACCAAATCCTAAAAAACCTCTGCTGTAAAACCAGTGTCCGGGTAAACAGTCAATCTTCTTTGCTCTTTGCCTTTCTCTAAGTCAAGTAGTACATAATCTCTATTTTGCCGGCAACTGGGTCACAGTCAGGATTCTCAGCCATTTGCCTGCCATTGGCAACATATTTCATATTCAACGAAGCCCGCAACTCCTGCAGCTAATATTTCTTGCCACAAGTGTGTTGATGGACAATTATCTTGCCCAATATGATTTGTTTAAACTGTTTCTCTTATAAAGTTTCTTTGTGAGATTTTTGTGCTCCTCTTTCCTTCCTTTAGGTGTGCAAACAGGGGCTTGCCATGGGCCCTCGTGCAAGCAAGGGAATGGCCCCTGTACACAAGTTCGGTAGTAAAAATTTACTTGGAGTGCAGTGGGCCCAGAAGTCTCCAACCCCAAACCCATTAGTACCTGCTGCAGGATCGATAGCTATGCCTCGGTTAATAGACTATGTAAAGTTCACAAGGGTTGGAGATTGAAAATAACACACAATTCTTAGAGGTGAACTTTTATCAGCTTTGGACACCCCTGATGCTTTCTCACTTTGAAGATGGTGGCTCTGCTGGGGTCGACCGGCAGTATTCCTCTTTATAAACCAGTCACCCAGAACTCACATTGAGAATAAAGGTTCTTGGGTGTGTCTGTGTGTTTTTAGGTCTCGCCTGGCGAAAGCAGCGCATGCGCTGCTCTCGCCATGGAGAGCACCTTTTGGAATCGATTCAGCCAAAGCTGAATGCACGCGCGTCCAGATGGACAAAGATGGCTGCTCTCGCCATCTGCAAAGCTAAACATGCACGCGTAGGGACAAAAAAATGCATGCGCATGTGGACAGTCCGACGCCATCTTTCTTTACTTTCATTAGCATAGGGATGTGCACACGCGCGCGCATTTTTTTGTCCCTATGCGTGCGTGGCGGCGTGCTTTCGCTTTCCCAGACAGCCTGAAGGGCCCGGCGGCAGTGCTGAGGAATCCGCCGCGGCACGCGCAGCCACCGCTCGACCCCAGGAGCTGGCGCAAGGCTTCCTGCGACCATTAAAGTCACTTGCCCAGTAACAAGCATTGAAAATGCAATAGGTCTCGCCTTTTATTAAGTTAAAGCCATTTGCTTTGCTAATGGTATTGTATAGCAAAGCAAATGGCTTTAACTTAATTAAAGGCGAGACCGATTGCATTTTTAATGCTTGTTTGAACTGTCAACGAATCAGTGCTACTGCAGTCTGGGTGACCTTTTCCCCCAGTAAGAATTCCAGACAGAAAGCTACACTTTCACTTTCAATCGTGAGTATTTGTTTACTGCCAGATACAGTGACACATCAACTGCACTGAAGCTAAACCCCTGAATGTTTTTATTTCGGGATGAATTTCCCATAGCTTTGTACCTTTAAGTTAGTGATGAGCCTAGTGTCATTTTCTGAGAAAAAGCCAGAACCCTTCATCATATTGTCACAAGAAGTTGAAAAATTCCAATATGCTTCACTGACAAAAAAAATTAATCACATTTTCTCATTTGGCAATAGTGTTGCGGATTAAAGAGGCAGGCCACAAAGTTTTAACATCCTCTCAACAACAGGTGAACCTGTCATAACACATTTCAGCATCAAACTTCACTGTACTGCTATATGCTTGCACTAAAACAGATGTGGAACCACTGCCAATGAGCAACCGCAGAGAGGCTATCTCTTGGAATGTATGTTTGAATGAATTCACACAAATCCACCTGAGAGGCTGAGGAAGAACACTGGCCAAAGGAGCTGACATAGGGTGTTGAGTCAAAAGCTTAGCACTTAGACCACATTTCACAACAAGGTACAAAATACAAATACTTATACAGAATAAATAAATACAGTAATTTCAAGGACTCCCTTTTCATGAATTTTGTGGATTCATTAATAATCTGTTTTGATAGGAAGTTATTATTATTACAGCTGCCTAAAGCCTGAGTGTTGGAAAGTGGATTATTGGTAGGGGCAAATGTAGGTCTGCCACTGGCAATAAGGCCACTAACACAGTATAGGGCTCAGAATAGGTCTTAGAAAATTATTCCTATGCTCAACCCTTGGTAACGTGGCTGCGAGCAGTCATGCTTAACTTCAAAGACAGGTATGTAAAGCATTTAAAAACACCAATTCAGTAAATAATTAAGACACAAAATAAAAATCCAACACCTATTTATAAAAATTGGAAATATTTTTATCTTTTAAATGACACCAAAGCGAAAAAAATCCACTGTAGGCAACCAGAGATATGAATTTTTAAAGATTGGTCACTTTCTAGTGCTTAGAAACCAACAGTGCCCCTTTTGGTCATTTTGTTGCCTCTGACAGGGACACATTCACATTTAGCAATTGTTCTGGAGGATCTCACCAGTCTTTTGCAGCCCCCTCCAGCGGGCTGGTTCCTGTTAGAACTCCTTCCTGAAGTTCTTCTTGCGGGTCCCAAAGTATCCAACACACAATCCAAGGTTCAGAAATCTCCAAGAGGGTCCTTGAAAGTGTGAGACTTCAATTCCCACAATCCACTTGAACAAAACCCTTACAAATCCACTGGTAGTACTCCAGGCTGAGGATTCTTGTGGTGATGTTACAGATGAGCTCTGTTAACCTGTAGCTTGCAGGGAGTCCACTCTTTAGTCCTTTTACAGCAAAGTAATCCACAGGCTGTAGTTGCAGATGGTGCAGAAGGTGCAGTCTTCAGAGTGCAGGCCTTTGGAAATGCACATCAAACTTCCAGCATGGCCTGACTTGCTTTCTTAAATTTCAAGCAGCAGATCTGAGGGGCTCTGCCCTTCTCAGATACTTATACCAACTTCTCTGGGTCAAGCAGGAGGTCACTTCTGTCCAATGGGCTGCAGAGATCCACCCAAAGGTCTGACCACTTCCTGCAGAGTGTGGAAAAATGTTAACCCAGAAACCACTATTCTTCCAAAATTCAATATGTCAGAATTTTCAGCAGGGAGAGAAGAGCTGGCTAAACACACCCTAGGATGGCTAATCTCCATAGTCTCTCCCCTTGCATCTGTTCATTCCTTTCTTAAGCCTAGCATCTGGCTGGAGGTGAACAGGGTAAAGTTGTAAATGACACTGGGGTCCTCCTCTTTCTCTTTAAGTCCATGGTTTACGACTCTTCCCCCTGCTCTGGCATTCCTATGCCAAGCAACCTCTCCTCCCCGAGAGGCTTCCTAACCCCAGGGGTAATTTATCACCTTTTCAAAGCAGCCAGGCTCACCCACTTATCTCGGACCAATCAGGGCAGAGCAGCACAGGGTGGATTTTGGCTTACAGACAAAAAAAGTCTTATAACTTCTTGTCTGTACATTTTACAATAAATTCAACAATACCATATTGTTGGATTTATCATTACCATTCTACTGAGTCCTTTATTCCTAGTTTTATGGCTTTTCTTTCTCCAGTTATTAACTAATAACCTTTTCTAATGTTAACCTATGGCATGGGATTTGCAATGGGAAAAGTGACTTGGGCCATTTTTCCAGCACCAGGGCTTATAAAAACATATTTTATAAGTACGCTACATATATCTACAGGACCCCCACCCCAGGAACACCTAGGGGAGACTTTAGGGGTTCTGAATATGTAAAAATATTGCAGATCCTCCCTCCACAGTGCTCCTACCACCAAAGTCGTTTTTGGGCAGCATTTTATCACCATTTGGGGGGTGAAATGTGCAATTTCACTTTACCCAGGGCATATAAAACTCATGTATAAGGGTCCACCTTATAGATACCTAGCCCCCCACCCTTGGGACACCTAGGGGAGACCCTGTAGGTACCTAATATGCCCAAACATTGTAGGTTAACCATTTTTAAGTGCCCCAAACACAAAAGTCGAGTTTGGGCACAATTTACTTTTTAAAAGCAGTCCTGCCACACAGGGCTGCTTTCAAACTTACCTCAGGCTTCAGCAGGGCACACATGCAAGTGCAGAAAGGTCTGCTGGCCTCTAAACTGCCATGCCCTATTATATACTAGGGACTGATAGGTAGTTTCAATCCCCCTGCCCTATTATGTAACTAGGGCCCTATGGGGTAGGTCATGCAAATCACAGGGGTACCCCAACCCTTAGTGTACCCTAGTGTATGTAGGTGTTTTCACTGTATTCTACTTGTTTTCAGCACAGCACTGGCCCTGGGCCTGGTTAGGCAGAGCCCAGGGTCAGTCAGAGTCAGTTACCACCAGTACCAGTCAGCAAAATGTTGGGGGGTCCCAGTGCACAGGTTGACTTTGCAACACTGAGCATGTAAGACTGGTGCATATTGCCTGTATCTTACTTGCTAGGTTCTCTGTAAACTGAGTGTAATTTAGTGATGTATGATCCTGTAAAATCTGCAGGCTATCACTTGTGATTGATTGTAAGATGTGTATAAATGTTGATTTACAGCCCTTCCACATACCTCCCTTAACATGTAACTATTTGGATAGAGCAGGAAGGAAACATTAAATGAAGGGAAATTTATAAGTAAAGTAAAATGCCATATAAACTGTAAAAAGACAGGCCACATGAAACTTCATGCTAGGATTTTCACTAGCTGCTGCTCTTTGGATATTATTTGTGAAAACTGTGCAGAAATTAGCATTGTTTTTCCACCATTTTCAAAAGTGTATTTGGGAATAGTGAACCCCTATCACCCATTGGGGAGGGAAGGCTTTACTGCACTCCTCCGACTCTAACCCCTCGGTTCCATGGCCACATTAACGCTCAGTCACGTGGATCAGGCTCAGCTGAAATGTGTCTAGGAAAAGGACAATATTGCAGGTAGGGTGCGTTTCAAATCTGTTTTCAGGAACTGTAAATCCCCGTCAGAAAGGTCTTGATTTTATTTGTTTATCTTGAAAATGGAAGGTCCATATAGCTGCTCAGTTCTAAGTTGCTTATGTGCGAAGTTTCCATGGTTTCAGTGTGCTTATGACTGACATTCCACTGCCAAATCTGTACTACTTAAAGTGACACTTCCTGACGAGTAAAACGAAACAAAGAAGTATATGTAAAGTCACAAATACCCCCTTTTGAGCAACAAGAAGCTCAAAGAAGGCATTAAATAGGCTGTAAAATTCCTGAACCAGGTCACTAACCTTTGGTCCAAATTTTCAAATTTTCCAAGCTGTGTTTGCGTGTAAGAGATACACGATGTACAGCCCTGCTAAGTACCACATAGCAGGTAATAGACTGATGCATTGGGGTGGTCCGCATCACAGTACTGAAATGCGTTGTCACTCATATATAGCACCTGGGATACGTCCGGTCTGCCACCTGGCATTTCAGGTGAGCACAATGGGTCAACACCAGGCAGGCCTCCTCCTCAGCCAGTTCCCAAATGAAGGGGAACCGGCAGCTAGATACTGCCAACATCCAGGTCCATACCGGTCTCAAGGGTACAGGGTACTTGAAAGTACTGGCTACAGAGACCCAGTAGGTCATTATTCCTATGGGGGGTGGCATGGTGACGCGGAGTGTGTGATTTTTCCAGTGTCGGGTGGTAATATCCTGTCTGAGCAGGAAAGAGGTCGCTCATGACAACACACCAAACAGCCCAGTCACAGCATGAGATGTCATGAGGGTCCTAGATGACATAAGGGGCCTTTGAGAGTAGAGCCTCCGATAAAATATAACAAGTCTGGCCCTGAGATTCCACAGCAACCACATTTACCACCACTGGGCCCGTCACACTCTCTGATTGCCTGAGGCACAATACAATCAATAACTAGCGCAGTCTGTACCACCACGCTTAGAGCAGAGCTCATCGAGCAATGAACGCAGAGAGCTCTAAAATATATCTGACAGTGGGGTGCACATCAGTCCTGGTGACGGCATTGAGCCCACGGTAGTCCACACAGAACCGAAGTTCACTAGCGGCACTGGGTTCAGCAGCCTTTGGAACCAAGACCACTGGGCTGGCCCAAGGACTGTTGGAGGGCTCCATCACCCCTAACGCCAACATCTTAGAAACTTCTTCTTTGATGCAGGCTCTGACCATGTCAGTCAAATCAAATCAAATAAATTCAATCCAGCTTTATTCGATTTTTGGTACAGAAAATCATAAAAGCAAAACTGTTAAAATATCAAGATTATATAGTTAAAAAAATACCCAATACATTAAACTAATTACTAAATAGTACATTGATTAGTACCCACTGTATTTTTCAAAATCCTTTTGATATCTCATGCATATTCATATAATCATGCCTTTCCTGTGTTTAATAATGCTTTTCAAGAAGGAAGCAATTGACTTTGTGAAACATTCGTTATCTAGAAATTGCATGGCTAGGAACACAGTCCTGCATTGTCTCAGTCCCCAAAGTCTTAAAACAGGTAAAATCCATCTTTTCCTTTGCGTTGCATAAAATTTACAAAATAAAACCACATGCATGGTTGATTGCTGGGATTGGTTATCGCAGGGGCAGCTAATTAGTGTTGGAGACCAGTCGTTTAGTTCAGGGAAGCTTACTGTGGAAAAATCCAAATCTAAAACGGGTTAAAACAAATCGATCATACCCACTTAATGCAAAATTTAGGTACGGCTGGAACCAAGACCACTGGGCTGGCCCAAGGACTGTTGGAGGGCCCTGTCACCCCTAACGCCAACATCTTAGAAACTTCTTCTTTGGTACAGGCTCTGACCATGTCAGTCAATCTGTAAATATTGTGCCTTACAGGTGGACTGTCCCTAGTGTCCACATGGTTACACAATGGGTGGCACCTGGGGTCAGGGAGAACAGCGCGGAAAACAGCCACAACAGCTGGCGACAGTTACTCTGCTGCTCTGGGGTCAGGGTAGGGGAGAGGTTCACACCTTCCACTGATCCACCTTGCTCCTTGGCAGACAGAAGGTCAGGGAGAGGTTCACTCTCCTCTTCCACCCCATTATCTGTCGCCAAGATCATGCTTACTTCAGACCTCTCAAAGTGAGGTTTGAGGCGGTTACCATGGAGGACCCTTAAAGGGTTCCTGGGAGTCTGCAAGTTCACCGGGTAGGCGACGTCACTCTTGCGCTCCATCACCTCAAAAGGCCCAGTCTACTTGTCCTGAAGAGCACAAGGCTCTACTGGGGCCATGACACACACTTTCTGGCCAGGTTGAAACTCTGCCAGAGTGGCATTCTGGTCATACCATCGTTTCATCTCTTCCTGGCTGGCTTCCAGATTCGCCTGAGTGAGTTTTCTGAAGCACGCAGTCTGGTTTCCCCGGTATGTACCTAAATACATCCTGGGGAAGTTTCCTGGGAGCTGTCTCCCAGCCTTATTTCACCAGACTGAGAGGTCCTCTCACATGGGTGCCCATACAGTAACTCAAAGGAACTCAACCGTAATGACCTCTGTGGTACCTCCCTGTAAGCAAAGAGCAGGCATGGCAAGAGGACGTCCCACGGCTCATGGGTTCGGTCAGACCCTTGATTATGCCCTTCAGAGTTTGGTTGAATCTCTCCACCAAACCATTACCTTGGGGGTGGTAAGGAGTGGTGAACTTGTAGGTTACACCACACTCCTCCCACAGGAATGTCATATACTTGGATATGAAATTGGTACCTCTGTCGGACACCACCTCTCTGGGGAAACCCATGCAGGAAAAGATCACCATCAACACCCGGCCCATCATGGGTGGCGTTGCTCTCCTCAGAGGGATAACCTCTGGATAACGGGTGGCGTGGTCCACCAAGAGCAGGATGTATCTGTTGCCCAGGGTGGTCTTGGAGTCCAGGGGCCCCACAATGTCCATCCACACTCTCTCAAAAGGGGTGCCTACAACCGGAAAAGGTTGGAGAGGAGCCTTACACTTCCTCCAACTCTTACTACTTGCATGACAAGTTTAGCAAGACCTACAATGTGCATCCAACTGCCTTTGCATTTGGGGCCAAAAGAAGTGGGTGACAATCCTGTCAAAGGTTTTTTCCTGCCCCAAATGTCCTGCCAAAGCCACATTGTGAGCCAGACCCAGAAGGAAGGTCCTACAGCACTGGGGTACCACCAGCACACAGGCTGACCCAGACTCAGCAACCTTACACTTGCTGTATAGGAGACCAATATCCCAGTAGATCCAGACTGATCACCAGCTGCCTGGTCTGCAGCCTGCTGCCACAAACCAACCAGAGAAGGACATTCTCTCTGCTCCCTGCAAAACTCTTCCCTGTTGGGTCCCCCCTCTTGCGGCCAATTGATTAGCTCAGATATGTCCCCCGGTTCAGCCATTTGTTCCCCTGTAGGTTCCGGGGGCATCCCACTCGAGGTCAGCTTCCTCCCGAACCGTGGGAACTTCAGGAGCAGGTTCCCCGTGCCCCATGCCCTTTCTTTTGACAGGCACCTGGGCCGCTGTTTCAGGCTCCAGCTCCTTCTGATCACCCTGTCTGGCTTCCATGGACAGAGTGGTCACACATTCCCACTCTGGCAACCCTAACATCTCCAAGTGAGATGCCTACTTTCAGTCAAATGCTGGCACAGCTCGGCAAAACATAGACTAGACAGGTGCTCCCGCGCATTCAAATTGTAAAGCCCCTGAAAATGTGTCACATTGCTGCCCTTCACCCAACCATCCATCGACCTGCAAAACAAATTTACACTTTGTAACCAAGTGTGTGAATCAGTTTTCCTACTAGATCTAACTGATCCCTGTTCTTGTCAGGAGTGAGAGTATACCTGCTAAGAGGGGCCTCCTTCATTTCAGGATAGGTGAGGTTCAACCCCTTACCTAACACTAACAATGTATCCCTCCCCTCCTCTGTAAAGTGGTTCCACAATCCTGCCCCTCAATTTCTCTCAGGGACCCCATTCATGTGGATAGATGCCTCATAGCTCTGAAAACACCTCTGTGTGTCATCTCCCTTCTTATACTCTTTTCAGACATTCTTGGGAATGTGTACTACTCTTTCTGAGTGCACCGAGGAGTTGCTGCCACCATTTGTGCTGGACCTACTCCTCTGATCTAACTCCTTTACTCTAAGCTCATGGTCTAACATCATCCTTTTCTCTTCCATTGCCAGCTTGAGCCTCTGCAGCTCCATTGCATCTCTCCTTGCTTCCTGTCTGTCCTCCAGCTCCTCTCGGGAGAAACCACTGCTGCCTGGCCTGGAGGGTCCCTCCCCTCCTAACAGCACATCAACCCTTGGAATAGGCTCCTCTGCCTCCACACCAAGATCTCCAGGCTGCCCACTTGCATTTCTGGCTGCCACCCAGGCCCTCAACACCTTTGGTAGCTCCTCTTTCCTGGTGAGGCTTCTGATTCGGACTCTCAAGTTTTTGCAAATAGCCTTCAACTCCTTCACATTGTAGGATTCCAACCTTTCCTCCTCAAAATCCACTACAAGGGATACAACTGATGATGCTCTTGACTCAGGCATAATGCAGTAGTAAGTTAAAGCTCAAAGAAATGACAAAAGCAAAAAATAGACCAAAAAGAAAACTGTACAAGGTACGTAGTGGTCTGCAATATGGCAGTAGTGTACACCAATCACTGTAGGTCAAGTGCAAATGGAAGTCCTATCCTCACTGTTGACAACCAATGTTAGAAATGGGGGTCTCTAGTTGGCAGAGGTATGCACCTTGACCAAGTAGGGACCCTTCCTCTAGTCAAGGTCAGGGGATTACACTTCTGAAATAACCCCTGCTCACCCCTTGGAGCTTGGCACGAGCAGACAGGCTTATCGCAGAGGCAATGTGTAAAGCATTTGCACATAACACACAGTAATACAGTCGAAACACTACAAAAGGACACCACACCAGTTTTGGAAAAATAGCCAATATTTGTCTGTGCAAAAACAAGGCCAAAATGATAAAAATCTAACATACACTTATCAAGATACGAATAATGCAAAAATAGACTTTGAATGCAGTTCCTTAAAGTTGCCAGCTCCGTCCGGGGCTATCACGGCATCGTGAACAAACAACTACAACAGTTCAGGCCGACTGCGAGTTTGCGGGCCAGCTACGGTGTCGGTAAGACACGCAAACAGTATCTTGGAAATACGGGCGTCGTGGACCTTGCAATGAGCTTCGAAGAACCGGCATTGGCAGGCGGGGTAAGGGGATTACCTCTGCTAACCCACTTGGAGCTTGACACGAGCAGTCAGGCTTATCTTAGAGGCATTGTGTAAATCATTTGC
Source organism: Calotriton arnoldi (assembly GCA_963921515.1). Taxonomy (NCBI): domain Eukaryota; kingdom Metazoa; phylum Chordata; class Amphibia; order Caudata; family Salamandridae; genus Calotriton; species Calotriton arnoldi. Next base: position 64,470 of record CAWUFW010021009.1, read on the forward strand.
ACATAACACACAGTAATACAGTGACAACACTACAAAAGGACACCACACCAATTTTACAAAAATAGCCAATATATTTTTTTTTCACAACAAGTTTTTATTGTTAACAGCCACAACTGGCCTGGCGATGCCAGGTGCTCCAGCAACACAATATACATATTAGCAAAAAAAAATGTTGACTTTTTGCTGCCATTTAAACAATTGGAAAACAAAAAGAATGCAACTAAATAGAACAACATAAAACTGTAGTGTCATACATCTGATACATATTATAGTACATGTCTAGTGTAGCCACACCAGTCGATTAATTGCGTATTTACAACCATGCTCATCCCCCAATACCTCCACCCCATTCAGTGCTAGTCTATGGAGATAGTGGGAATCGGTTCTAGGTACAATCCCCGATACTACGCCCATCTCTTCCAGATCTTGGGGTGTTTCTGGGGACATCCTGGCGCTTTAAATATTGGTATCTCTAACCCCATACAGAAATCGAGACCTTTCTTCCACACACCAACCAGAGGCGGAGAGGCATCTTTCCATGCTCGTGCAATATCTCGCTTGGCCAGTGTGAGGCCCAAAAGTAGGAGATGGCGCTTATATATGTTACCCCCAATGCCATCGGTAATGTGGAGCAGGGCCAAACGTGGGGAGGAGGGGACGTCCCAGCCTAAAACCTCTGACATAGGAAAACAATGGTCCTAGACTTGTGTTAAATCTTAGTTGTCTAAAGCATCATACGGTACATGTATAGTCTAAATCAAAGATGTACCATTAATTCATTTAAAGAGCATTCAAGTATATCCTCAAAAATCCAAACAAGGCACACACTATTGCTTTATAGGTGACTCTTATTTTATTCGGTCACTTTTCATAACATATTATCATCATATTCAATATTCAAGATAGAGAAATGGTTGCTCCAAGGGAAAATGTGAAGAAAGAAAGTGCTCGTGAAGTAAAATAGAAATTACGATCTGACCCCACAAATGAAATGGCAGGTATAATCAGACAGATCACAGAAAAGGGTTTGAATGAAGGATTTCTTTCCAAACATGAATACGAATATCTGAACAATAGACAACCAAGGATGCCCACCATATACACCTTACCCAAAGTACATAAACGTCTTACTGACCCCCCAGGGAGACCGATTATTTCGGGGTGTGGATCCATTTTAGAGCCACTTTGTAAGTACATAGATGTCTTCCTCAAACCTCTTGCAGAAGATACGATAACATACTTGAGGGATACTATGCAGACGATAAAATTGGTGGACATTCGTCTTTTTGACACGGATAAACACATTTTAGTGACTATGGACATTACGTCCCTATACACCAACATCCCTCAGCAGGACGCATTAGATACCATCAGGAGAGTACTGGAGTCACGCCCCAGACCAGTCCAGGTCCCCACTGAATTCCTAATTAACCTTCTAGAAATTGCTATGACCAAGAATTTCTTCTATTTTCAGGGCGACTTCTATGCTCAGACCAAGGGCGTGGCGATGGGTGCCAGCTTTGCTCCGGACCTGGCCATAATCTATATGGACCAGTATGAACACACATATGTTCTCCATGACCGGAACCCATATAGGGGTTGCATTGACCTTTGGAGACGTTACATAGATGATGTCATGATGATATGGAACGGGAACGAACAACAACTCGTGGAATTCCATCTTTGGCTTAATGCCCAATCACATGACATCCAATTTTCCCTTGAGTTTAACAAAAAAGTGATCAACTTCCTAGACATCTCCATTAGGGAGGATGAGGGGGTATTGCATACCACCCTGTATAGGAAGGACAGTGAAAGGAATACCTTGTTGCGTTATTCTAGTCATCACCCACGCAACCTCAGGGACAATCTGCCTTTTGGTCAATTCCTGAGGTTGCGTAGGAACTGTACCCGGAAGGATGACTATTTTAGGGAATCGGATGACCTTATAACACGCCTCCTAGACAGAGGGTACCCTAAGAACCTTTTAAGAAAAGCCAGAAAAAGGGCCTGGTTTTGTCATAGGGAGTACCTTTTGGAACCAAAATCTAAGGAAACTCAGGGACACGAACGCCTTGTGTGTGCTACTACATTCTGCACCAAGAGTAACCAGATAAAGAAGATTGTAAATAAACATTGGCATCTAGTGACAGATGAGATTGGGATCATTGAACCACCTATGCATGCTTTTAAGAAAGGCAAGAATGTGAGGGACTATGTGGTTCAATCACTATTACCTATAAAATCAAGGGATAATCAGTAGACCCTTTGGAATATGCCTCCAGTAAAAGGACATTACAAGTGCGGGCAATGTAAAGCCTGTGCCATGACCAGAGAACAGCAACTGTGTACTTATAACAACCATACACACATGATGCAGAACCATACCAACTGTAACTCCAAGGGAGTTATTTATGCTATAGCATGCCCTTGTGAGTTCTGGTATATAGGTCAAACCATACAGAGAGTTAAGGCACGGATACTACAGCATTGCAGCAGGATACGCTGTAGGACGCAGGGAGCCCCCCTAGTGGAACACTTCGCCACTTTCGGACACTCGGCTGAGAGCCTTAGGTGGTGGGTCATTGAACAGGTTAAACCTAACCCAAGGGGAGGTAATTTTGCGAACACACTCAGTATCCGTGAGTGTAAATGGATACATATTTTTGACACTGTAACACGGGGTTTGAACGAATATGAGGAGATTGCCAGGCAAGTGGCAACCCTGAATAATGGCTAGACCCCGCAATTTTATTGTGGGTGATCACAACACTGTATATATGTTCATTTGTTGCTATATATTAACAGCCACTAATACGCTGTTTCTGTAGCCTCCAAATGTTTTGTCGCTGAAGGTTATGACCATGTTATGTACAGTACTGTATGTAATTTCTCCCTCCATAACTTTCTTAGTAGCTTACACAGTGCATCATGTCAACATGGCAATTCTGAGCCTTTAACATTGTATATATATTTAATCTGTCACTGTGTGTATATTAACCAGACCTACTGCAACATTGTGTCTGTAACGTTTTATTGTCATATGTTTTTAATTGGTGTATAATGTTGTATGTAATCTTTCTCTTCTTTAATGTATGCTAATTAATCTCGGTTGCACCATTATATCATATCTACTTGGCATGTTTAATACCGAAAATCATGACATGTTGGAAATGTGACCTATTTAATTTAATTCATCTCTGGATTTACAATTATCTGCGATTGTTTACCAGTTTTATTTTCGTAAGTGCAAATATGTGAGCAATACTTGATGTTGACTTAAGGAATAGTCTGTTGTTTATGCCGGTCACAACAGGAGTATCAACGTGGCCATCTGTCTCTCTGACAATGCACGTCAGACTGCGTGCACGCTTTCCAAAGCCTATTTTTAGAACGCTGAGTCACTCGCAGCTCTCTACTCGAGCAGACCAGCTGGATTCTCCCGGGCTGTGTAAAGATGATTCATTAAGGTATTTTCCCTGTCAAAGTAGAATAGCCAGAGTTCTTTTTGGCCCTCCGTGCCACGGTGAGATTTCAATTGTCGTTCTATTTCATGTTTTTTAGACGCCGTGGGCGATTTTTCTCACCCATTAATTTGAAATTATACTGCTGATATCAAGCTGCAATTCTAATGCGGGTAAGTGGAGACTAGTCCACTGATTTATTATGAATACTATACATATATGGTATAAGTATTAATACACAGTTCATATATCCTCTTCTTTACAGACCTTAATATCCATGCCTAGGGGCGGCACCTTAATTGTGCATCACCCATGATCAGTGAGTAGGCGCACCATTATTATTTCATTGCAAACTGCAAACTCCTGTTTTGAGTTATTTTCCTCTAACTAGTTAAATCACTTACCTTCTTAGATTGCTCCCCCCATCCCTCCTTTCTGTCCTGAGGAAGACCCGCTTGCAGAGGATACAAACTGCCCTCATTGCACTAGGGTCGAAACGTCGACACTTTCCCCCGCCCGGGGCCTGTACTCGATATCATCCCAGTCCTACCCGCTTACAGACAAACGTTGTTTGCTAAACTTTTGTGAAAGAACAAAAAGAACAACCATGAATTAACCATTGGACAGGCCCCTATGTAGAACTGGTGCCATCATGAATCACGACCAGTTTTGCTAATGAGATTGTAATGTATATAAAATGATGAACCATTGTTTTGCTTGATTGGATCCCCCTCTTGCATATTCTATTTTACTTCACGAGCACTTTCTTTCTTCACATTTTCCCTTGGAGCAACCATTTCTCTATCTTGAATATTGAATATGATGATAATATGTTATGAAAAGTGACCGAATAAAATAAGAGTCACCTATAAAGCAATAGTGTGTGCCTTGTTTGGATTTTTGAGGATATACTTGAATGCTCTTTAAATGAATTAATGGTACATCTTTGATTTAGACTATACATGTACTGTATGATGCTTTAGACAACTAAGATTTAACACAAGTCTAGGACCATTGTTTTCCTATACCAATTATTACCCAGGTCCATTGACTTCTATGGGTTACCCCATTATATCTTAATGGTTAAAACCTCTGACAGGCACGTGATGACACCCCGCCAGAATCTAGATAGTGTTACACATTGCCAAATGGTGTGCATAAGAGTACCATCAGCAATACGGCAGCACAGGCACAGCGGATATTCAATCAATCCAGCTCGCTACAATTTATATTGTGTGTAATAGACCCTGTGAAGGTACTTGAATTGGATATAGCGTAGCCGTGCCGCAATGGCAGCACTTTGTGGGGACTCCAGTCCCTAGCCCAGTCTTAGTCATCCAGAGGACCCAGATCCTTCTGCCAAGCCTCTTGCGTACCACCCAGTGTATTGGGACTATTTGTTATCAATATACAGTATATCTTGGTAATTTTATGTTCTCCCAACTCTCCCATAAATACTTTGGCCTCTATAGCAGTGGTTCCCAAACTTTTTTGACTTGCGGCTCCCTTGATCTATTGCCCGTTGTCCACGGCTCCCCATTATCTCCCTTTTTTTTGGCGGGTGGGAGGATGCAAGCCAAGCCTCTGGAGTACTTCCATTTCTCTCCCTGAAAATAATTGGGCTGAAGCCGATGAAGGTATAATAATCATAGATGTGGGCCTCTTTCCTGGGAACCAAATGGAGGGGGAGATGGGCGGGGGTGGAAAGAAATAATTATCATTGGCATCTTTCTCAAGATCTCTAGGTGTATGAGTGCAGCTATTGTGTGTTTCATAATTTGTGGCGGTAAAGCACAATGGATATGTGTAGAATGAAGTGGCACATGGCTGAGCTTCACCAAACAAGGGGCACTCGGATCATGCAGAGGGCAGGGCAAAGCAACCCTTATATTCCTTGGATGCACTGGAAGAACTGGAATGCGCACTAAGGGCTCTTTGGCATGCATTGGCTCTGATAGTACTATGATTGGCACTGACTGCCATCCCAGAAATGTACACTGGAAGCCCTGTGAAATGTACTGGTAGATCTGGAATGCGCATTGGCAGCATTGTGGTGTGCACGGACAGACCTGGAATCTGAAGCAGGATTCTCCCTGCTGCCTTGGTACTTAAAGTTTTGCTGTTCTGATTATTGCGGCGATCGTGTCCTGCTATCAGTGTCCCACCATGCCCTGTTTACTACACTGCACAATAAGCATTGCTAAATCATTTCCACTGAGAACACAGAGCAGGCAGCTTTAGAGACTCGAAGATCGACTTCGATATTCATGTGAGCACAGTGCTGCCGGCATCAAGTCCAACCCAGGACCAATAGCTGCATGATTGGAGAGGCTGATTTCAATGCTGCAAACTACCTTATGATTCAATAAGTAAACTGCACTGTATTAATTAATGTACATTTCAATTTACGATGCTTCAGCAGTCCATTTGTTTTGCATCAGTCTAGTCCGGGACGCACACAAAACCTGGCTTGTTCAAACAGGACATTCATAGCGGTGACACATATTAGACAAAAATATCCATGGACTATTGGGGTGACACTGTGCAAACTCTAACAAGAGGTTTGGTTCAATCTGTGGCGCAAATCAGGAGGGAGGTGCTGGATGTGTCTGAGTGCACATGTCTAGATAAAAGACTGAAAAGCAATCACTGTGCTTGCACAGCCCCGTTGTGTTTAAAATTTGCAAAATAGAAAATTAGGAAGACAAAGACAAAGTTCAGTAGTCACGGGCATGTCAGGAAATGAAGATCAGTGAGTGGGTGGTGGGGCCTATACCCAGAGGGGAGCACACACTACTTGGTCCATGCATGGAGGACATAAATAAAACAAATAGCAAATGTCATGTAAATGACTAATAGCAGCAGACATAGGCAAGTAATGCGCTCAAACCATAAATTAGGGAAGCAAATGCACACCGTTTGCATTTTAATCCAGGGTTAGTCTTTCCAAAATCGCTCTAACCCACAGGTTTTACACAGCTCTTAGCAGCAGGCACATTAACCTACTGAGATAGTTTCCCATAATATGTGTAACTTGGAGAACGCGGCTATTAGCCATGAGTTTTCACCTGCCCACTTGTGCCAGCTGCGCTGAACCGGAGGTGGCTCCCAGGCGCTATAAATCATTATCAAGGGCCGTTGTGTGTAAAATCAGGCTGTCTGCAAATGTTTACTTTTACTTTCATTGCTGCAGGATGTTTTATTTCCTTATTCAGTATCTCTTCGAGTCTCATTCCAGGCACATTGACCTACATCCCGGTAGCCCCGTCTACCTGCTTGCTTATCTTGTGTTTCCCACTCAGGCCCCATCCTCCTCCCCAGAAAGGCTCTGCTTGAACTGCTAATGAATGTGCTACAGCGCTTGCACTTTTCCGGCCTCTGGAACTCCAGCTTTTGAACTGCAAGAATAAAGCTGCCACTGATTAGAAATCCCTGTCTGCAGCATGATGCCCTCCACCCCCTGGTATTACCCTTATTATTGTGTATCAGTCAGTAGTTTCCAAACTGTGTGCTTGGTGCACATCTTTTTGCGGCGCCCCTGGCTACTTTTAATGGCGCACTGGGGTGCCGTGGCGCACAGATTGGGAACCACTGCTCTATAGGGTTGAAATCTGGTATGGTTTCCTGGCTTGTAAGACATGGGGAAAATGCATTTCGAAACTGAAGGTATTTATAGAATTGTGATCTAGGCATCGAGTATTCGTGTTTCAGTTCCTGAAAGGACTTCAGGATCCGGCCGTGGAGCACATCCCCCACCATGGTTAGTCCTATAGCCTCCCAACCAGAAAAACCAGACAACCCTGCCAGGGGGGGCAGAAGACCGTTGTGCCAAAGAGGAGTTTCCTTTGTTAATCTACCCCACCATCCCATGTGTTGCAGTGAGCGTTTTCAGACCTTAAATATTGTGGCGGTTGCTGGTGGCTGCTTTTTCAGGGTCGGGCCTGCATACAGGATCATGTGGAGCGACATTTTGCCCATCAACAAGCGTTCAACTGCGTATGCGGGATCACTCCTGTTACCATACCACCAGTCGTTGAGGATAAGAATAAGAGAAGCTTCATAGTATGCTTGAACGTCTGGTCGTGGCTATGCCTCCACAGTACGTAGAATGGAAGCATGTGTTCAATGCCATTCGGGCGGAGCCACCACCCCAGAGAAAGTGCTGAAGAGATGAATTCAATTGCCGAAACCAGGCCTGCGGTATCAAATACGGGTGATTTTGAAGCTGGTATAATAGACGGGGCAAAGAGACCATCTTGAAGATGGCGGATCTGCCGAACAAGGATAGTGGTAAGTGTGACCACGTGCGGGTCTTTTCCTTAACCTGCATCCACAGCGAGGCCAGATTACGTTCCCATGAGACGGGCTGGGAGGAAGACAGGAATACCCCAAGGTATTTAAATCCATCATGCACTATGGTCACTTCACCAGCCCATTCGCCCAAGTGTATTCCATCCCACAGGGGCCACAAGTATGATTTCCGGAAGTTCATATAGAGCCTGGACGTTTCGCAAAGATCTGCATAATCCGAAGCAGTCTGGGTCCGGAACGAGCAGGACGTGTAATAGAGAATAGGACATCGTCCGCATATAGAGCTATACGATCGGAGACCTCCCTGGACCATTCAAATCTGCAGATTTGTGCGTCGATTCGTACCCATGCCGTTAGAGGCTCCCTAGCCAATGCAAAAAGATATGGCAAGAGGGGACACCCCTGAAGAGTGCCCCGCCCTATTGGGAAGGGCTGTGATGTGAAGTCCGCGATGCGAACCAAAGCGGTAATGTCAGTATACAGAAGCTGAATGTACTTAAGGAGGCGGGGGCCAAAGTTTAACCGATTTAATAATGCAAATAAATATGTCCAACTAAGGGAATCGAATGCCCTATCAATGTCGTCCAATAGAAGCACAGCTGGCTCCCCAAGGCGGTCGGCGGATGCAATGGCGTTATGTGCACGGCGGATGTTATGGCGTGTGGCCTGTCCAGGCATAAACCCTGCCTGGTCTGGATGAACTAAATCTGTAATGTGCAGTACGATCCGGTTGGCTATAACTTTAGCAAGGAGCTTGGCCTCCACATTGAGGAGTGATATAGGGCGGTATGAAGTGTGCTGTTCAGGGGGTCTACCTGGTTTTAAAAATACCACAATCTCTGCATGGCACCAGTCCTTGGACAGTTTCCCTACGTCCAAAGCTGCTATAAGTGCCGCGAGATAGGGGGCCGTCAAGAGGGATTGATATTTTTTATAGAATTCGCATGGAAAGTCATTTGGGCCGGGCGCTTTACCCGAGCACATGTCGAATAAAGCCTTCTGGAGTTCCTCTGCAGTTATTGGTACATCTAGTTCCTCCCTTACTGCGTCTGCCAAGGCACGTGGAGGCAAGTCATCTATAAATTTATGAATAACGTGGGGTAAGAGAACCTCTTTAGGAGCATACAGATCTTCATAATAGCCTGCGAAGCTAGTCGCGATGTGCAGGGGGTCCCTAAGTACCTCCCCGGTGGGGCCATAGACACTAGGAACAGTCACAGGATTGAGTGTCCGCTGACAAAGGTGATTCAGCAGTGCACTGGAGTTATCCCCCCACTGGTAAATTCTACTATGGATAGCCAGCCACGCCGTTTTCGCCTCATCCATCAATTCACTAGCGTATACCTGCTGTGTATATACTAATTGTCGGCGCGCTGCGCATCCTTCACCTGTCCTACTCCGGAGCACTAAGTCTATAAGTTGAGCCTCCAATTGTGTCAATTTCTCGTGGCGCTGTTGGTGCCGTGCAGTACAGTACGCGATATCTACCCCCCGGAGCGTCGGCTTCATAGCCTCCCATAGTGTTACAGAGGACTCTACTGTCCCAGTATTTTGTGAGAAATAATCTGTGATAGCCGTGTGTATATGGGTTCTGTATTACTCATCGTGGAAATGCCATGGGGATAGGCGCCAGTGGAGGGGGGGACGCGCAGAGTGCAATGGCAGATCTAGCTGGACAGGGGAGTGGTCAGAGAGGCCCCTAGGTAATATTTCAACTGCTTCCAGTCTATGTATATGAGCTACGGAGATAAAAACATAGTCTAGATGGGAGAAGGACCCGTGGGTACTGGAGAAATACGTGTATTCCGTGTCGGTAGGGTGTAGTCGTCGCCAGGTATCTGCCCAGTCCATTCCCTGCGCCAGGAGCCGCAATTTCGATTCGTGAGATTCAGCCGGTCTATCCGCGCTGCGCCATCTGTCAGTAAGAGGACACATAATGTCATTCCAGTCACCCCCAACTATGGTCAGAAAAGGAGGAATCTCATCCCAGAGTCTAGTCAGGCGCTCAGTTAAATTCCAGGCTAGTGGCGGAGGAGCATAAACGATACCCGGAGTGAATGGCTCACCATAGAGGGTGCCTGTAATAATAATGAATCTACCTTGGGGATCAAGCCATGTTTTTTGGTGAAGGAAGGGAATTCTGCGATGGATTAAAATGGACACCCCACGGGAGCCCCGGGTGAATCCAGAGTGGAATGTCTGAACATAGCCAAATCGTGACAGATACGGAGTCTTAGTACCGAATAAGTGTGTTTCCTGCAAAAGCAGAACATCGGCTGCATAACGTTTAGCCTGGCGCAGCACAGCTCCCCGCTTGACCTTATCTAGCAGGCCCTGAACATTCCAACTGATAATGCAAAGACGCCTGTCACATGACCGAGACATATCTGGCGCAGTGCTAAATAATGATGCATGTGGATGAAGCTAAGGTATGTGTGGCATAGATACTTGTGGCAGCACATATGTGTTGTAGAAGCAAGACACTATCAACAATAAACATCAACTTTTCCAAACCCCCATCCCCCTCCTCCCCACCCCAATACCTCAGGAACGGTGAATCATCTATCGCGGCCAGATAGGCGTCCCGATCCCAACGGGCGTCAGGAACTACCTCCCGCCAATGGATCCCAAAGAACGTCCCTTGTACATACAAGTATCTCAAAGTCAAAGGAAGACGCTACTAAAAGTAGCCCAGGATGTTACGCCTTCTGCATGGCAATGAAAGTTCTCCATGTGGATGTGCCAAGGATGCCCCCCTCCATATAGTGCCCTCTGTAGAGAGGATGCAGGATTTGCTGCGGGTCTTCGAGCAACTCTTGCAGCGTGATCTGCGACGCTGCTTGTCGCTCACCAGGGCGATCTTCTGGCTGGGGCCGCCCAACGACGAGTCCGAGTCCACCCTGGGCGGCGTGTGGGGCCTGAGCCTGACAACTTCATCTGTCCAGTTGAAGACTTCTTCAGGTGAATCAAAGAAGTGCGTCAGCGACTTGTAGGACACCGGCAGTCTTGCCGGAAACAGCATGGAATATTGAATCTTAAGGGACCGCAGTCTGGCTTTAGCCTCCGTAAAGATTGTCGACGCTGTTGGACTAGCCTCGTATAGTCCGGAAATATCAGTATCGAATGTGAGTCGTAGTGGAGGGACTCTTTAAGCCGGGCCTGCTGTAAAATAACATCCCTGTCTTTATAGTTCAGAAGCCTAGTGATGATAGGCCTGGACCGGGCGCTGGGCGGTGGTTTCTGCAGTAAAGCTCGGTGAGCTCGCTCAACGATGAAGCAAGGAGACAGGGCCCCGGGGGGAAGCCAGTCCGTCAACCACTTAACCAAGAGGCCCTCCACATCGTTACCCTCGCAGCCTTCAGGGAATCCCACGAAGTGGAGGTTATTTCTCCGAGCACGCCCCTCTGCATCTTCGGCACGTGATACCAGACCCCTTGTGGTAGTCTCCAAGGAGGATATTTTCTTTTGGAGGGTGGATACCGTGTCTTCCACTGTAGAAATCCTAGATTCTGCATCAGTAATGTGTTGAACCCCATTACAAAGATCTTGCCGCAGGAGCATGACATCGGAGCAGACCGCTCCGATCTTGGCCTCCAGCGCGTCCCTAGACTGCGTTATTGCAGTGAGAATGGCGGCATTATCTGGAACAGACGTCGCCTGGTCGCCCGAACCAGGGGCCTGGGCCGCAGTGCCGGGTGTATTTGTCCATGGTACTCTGGTGCGCCCCCGCGCCTGAAGGCTTATCCTTAGTCATAGTGGGATTGTAATAGCATGGATGTGCAGCCTCAACATTGGTATCCATCGCACAGCAAACAGCGCAGCCAAGTCCAAATGACGGCAGGATCAAGCCCCGGAAATAGCAGCTTCTGATCTCTCAGGGGGGTCGATGACAGCAGATGAATGGAGGGTCACTTCTGTATGGTTTGCACCACCAGGCCACTGTAGGCGCGTTGTACGGGGCCCCGAGAAACGACGATGGCCAGATCAGCTGCTTGGTCTCGCCTGCGTAGTCAACCTCACGGTATATGCGTCACAGCTCCAATGCCCCCGATGGACCAGCATCCAAAATCCACCCCTCAATAAATCAAGGCCGAGGGCTGTTCTGCGGTGTAGGTAGGGCCCCTTATGCAGTGCAATGTGGAAAGAGTTACCATTCAGTACGAAGCTCCAAACTCAGCGCCAGGGCCACACCACTCCTCCGCGTCAAACCAGTGGGGGGCCTGGGCACCCAATGGCGCAACAGCCAGGAGTAATGGCAAGCCTCGGACTCCCTGCACACCCCGCGGCCCGGCCCGGCCGCCGACAACCTGGCAACGCCCACAGTGGGGACAGTCACACCACCAATCAGGAGGCCCTCTGCTGGGAGCAATAGCGGACAATGTCGATCGAGCGGTGGGGGCTCCCAATGAGTATGCCCACTCGAGCGGCTACGCTGACTCCTCCGGTTCCCGGCTGCCAAAGATGAACGCACTGCAGCCCGATATGGCCGCCGGGTTGCTGGCGACGTCGTATGGGGCCCCCCAAGCACCAGTCACTCACCGCCGCACTGCTCGCGGGTCTCGAGGCGGCAGCCTCAGCATTGCTGCCAGTCGATAGAATCGCGGGCTGTGTATTTTGGCGTTGTCTCCAAATCCACGCCGCATTTTCAGGCCTCAGCTCTTCCCGCACCCGGGATCTCGTCACTGGCCCGGAGGGGGCCGTTTAGGCAGGATTTCGGAGTTCCGGCAAGGCAGCGGCAGTATCCACCAGCAATTGTGGCGGCGTTTTAAGTGCCGATGCAGCAGGATAATTACCGGATGACTGGACGGCTACGGGAGCTCCCTTACAGCCCGTCCACCATGTTGGACCGCTAGGCCACGCCCCCCGGTTCAAGCCCCCAAAAAAAAATAGCCAATATTTATCTGTGTAAAACAGACCAAAATGATAAAAATATAACATACAGTTATCAAGATATGAATAATGCAAAAATAGACTTCAAATACAGTTCATTGAAGTTGCTAGCTCCGTACGGGGCTATCACGGGGTTGTGAACAAATAAATCCAACATTTTAGGCTGACACACAAGGTCGCAGGCCACCTACGGTGTCGTGAAGACATGCAAACTTTACCTTTGAATTGCAGGGCATCGTGGACCTTGCAATGAGAACTGAAGAGCCGGCGTCAGCAGGCATCGGTTCTGGTGGTCGGTGAAGGAGTCATCATGCATTGCAGATCGAACTCCGTGAGGTTGAAGTCAGTAACGCCGGCGTCCGCACGCGTCGGGGCTGTGTTGCGAAGTGGAGCAGTGCAGCATTGCGGTGCAGGCAGCGGCTCGGTGACGGCATCCAGCGGCGTCGGTGAGACCAGGGCTGCGGTGTGAAGTGGGGCTGTTCTTGCTGTGATGCTGGTAGGCAACGATGCAAGCAGCGGCGTTGCTGAAGCCTTCTCGTCGGTGGACAATCTCGAGTCAGTGGCGCCGGCGTCAGTGGGCCATGGCAGCGGTGTGGGACAGGGAGGTGCGTTGAGTAACTTACGAGCTGTGCCCCCAATCCATGGTGCAGGCAGCGGCATCAATGTCAGTGTGGAGCATCGTCTTTGGGGATACCAGGGCGGCAATGTGTAGCAAGATGGTGCGAAGTGCAGTGCCCTCAGGTCATGGTGCAAGCAGTGGCTCAGTGGCATCGTCGGGCATTGTTGTTGGTGAGACCAGGGTTGCGGTGCGAAGCGGGCGGTGCTCTCTGCGGTGCCAACAGGTCACGGAGCCGGCAGCGGTGTTGTTGACGTTGTCGGGTTGCTTTTTCATCTGTGGCAGCTGAAACACACAGTTCCAGATGCGGGTGCCCAGAGGATGGTGAAATCTTTGGTGTGCCTGAGACTTCTTACAAGAGGCAATCTCTACTTCAAGACCTTGGAGAAACTTTTAACAGCAGGATTCAACGAAAATTCAGTCCAGTCCTTTCACTGCCCAAGACAGAAGCAGCAACTGCATGCCAACCCAACAAAGCAACAAAGAGCAAATGGGCAGAACTCCTCCTGGCAGCTCTTCCACCTCTTCTTCTTGGCAGGGCCCTTAGTCCAAAAGTGTTCTAAAGTTCTGGGGTCAGGACCCCAATAGTTATACTATTTTTCCCTTTGAAGTTTTAGGCAGCAAGTCCACCTTGCTCAGTTCTGTCCTCTCTAGTCCAGTTTCAACAGGAGGTGGAGACAGCATTGTGCATTCTAGTCCTTTTCTTTTTAAACATCAAATTTCCATGCTTCGATCGGGTATTCATCTACACAATCTAATCATCCACTGACAATTTGATCTTCATTTTTCTAAACTATCAAAATAGCCAAAGAAGCACCTGAGTCCTCAGCAACTGAACTGAGCCCAACTCTGCATTTGGGAGTTACAGAGTTTCTTGGGTATCAGCAACTATTACAGTCACTTTGGCCTTAATTTTTGCAAGATCAGCTGGCCATCAATCAAACTGACTGATGAGTGCCCTCCAAAGAAGGAAAAGAGACAGAACACTAATGAGAGCAGCCAAGAACTATGAACAAATTATTTGAACTCTGACAATTGATAGAAACATATTGAGAGTGTTCTGGCTTTTAAATAAACACAAAATCCCATAAATACATGTCATTTTTCAGTGTGAACTGCACAGCCAAACAACCCAAGGCTTTCGGCAGGTTATAAATGTTCTTTACTACCTCAACTGCTTCTTCATAGGGCAGAACAATTTGTCACCAATCTCCTTACAGCTAACAGTTTGACTATTAATTCCTAAGCAATCTTCTACTCTGTGATCTGGCAGAGCAAAAGTAGGCTAAGATCAGACATTAAAACACTTTTATTAGCCCAGTTCTTTCGAGACAAAGAACATAGCAGCATGATACTGGCTTGCAATAACAGAGCACCCCAAATATTGATCTCATGGTCTAAGTAGAAAATCTTAATTCAGCAGATTGTTGCCATTTGACAAATGAACAGAGCTGCAGGGACGCGTGTTAAATGCCCACCATTAACCCTTTATGTACTACAATCAAATCTTGATGAGGTTAAATCATTTCTCAGTGCATTAGGATGTGCCATAACAAGTCAAAGTAGTCACTCTTTTTATGGAAAAAATTCCAATTTATTGCGTTCTTAAATAGTGTTGTGATGCTTGACTCTCAAGCATCACAACACTATTTAAGAAAGCAATAGATTGGAATTTGTTCCATAAAAACAGTGACTACTTTGGCTTTTTCTGGCACATCCTAAAGCTCAGTACCAATAATGGGGAAAGGGTCTCAAATTGTCAAGAACAAGTGAACCACACCATATGTGCTCTATTAACGCAGGATTGCGAAGGATCTGGGCCCATTACCCCCCATTCTTTGACCATTTCTCAGTGCATGCATATGGTTGACATAAGGCAGGACTGACTGCTGAAAATAGGGCTTTGAGTACTGAAAAATCAGAAAGGTAGTGAAGTGAAATAATGAAAAAATACTTGAAAGAGCAGACTCAAGGAAGGGGCACAAGAAGTGAATTTGGGACCAAGAAATAAGGGAGGAATATTTAGCAATACAAAACAAAATGTAAGGAGGAAATAAGAGCAAATTACTTTAAAAGCACTGGAATAACACCATTCCTCTGATTCTTTATGTAGCAAAAAAAGAGTAAACATTGTTTGTCACACTTTTCAAAAACATTGGAAAACTGAAAAATACCCATCATAATTTACAACAAATAGCAGCTGAAAATAGGAAAACCTACCCATGAAGAGAACTTCACAAAGAACTTAGGAATACAAAACAATGATTTTATTCTCTTTGATAAGCACCAGGACTGTAAAGAAAGCCAACAATGGGCCTCAGTCACAAACTTAGGACAGTTCTATCTTTTATGTACGAAGTCTGCACCATGAGTGTGAAGACTCCAAAGTCGTAAAGATACTACTTGTAAAATACATTTGTGAATAGAAAAAATGTGTAAACTAACACAAAAACGTACGCTTACCTTTGTTAATGAGGCCCAATGTAAGCCCTTCAGTTAGAGATAAGACTGCAATCTTGAACATTTACTGCAGCGACCTCTCGAAGTCCCAGATGTGTTAATCCTAGTCATTCAACATCCAAACCACCAATTTAATAAATAGTTGATAGTGCTAAAGCAAGTGGACCTTATGAAATCAATGGACACAGAAGTACTGGCAGTTTCAATGGAGGAGCAACTGCTATTCTCATTTATAGAGGCAACCAAACCCCTGTCTGGGGAGTAAGAAAGCATCTTCAACGTTAATGCTCCCTCTATCCTTGTCTTGAGAATCATGTGTGGTATTCACAGGAAAAGGTGAAAAGCATACAGAAGGCGCCTGGGCCATGGTGTTACAGTGCATCCACTCCCTAAGAAAGAGAATTATAAAATTGACAATAGAAATGAGAAATTGCCGTTTCCTCTGGTTGTCATGCAAATACAAGATTGCATAACCTAACCTCCCTCAGAGATCCTAGAACACCCTTGAGTTGATATATAGACTGATGTACAGAATACTCTGCTCAGATGGTCTGCACAACAATTCTCCATACAACTGAGGGGGAAAGTCGTGATTGGGGAAATCAAGCT
This sequence comes from Calotriton arnoldi, assembly GCA_963921515.1. NCBI lineage: Eukaryota > Metazoa > Chordata > Amphibia > Caudata > Salamandridae > Calotriton > Calotriton arnoldi. The sequence goes on from CAWUFW010021009.1 coordinate 80,820, forward strand.
AAGGGCCACTGCATGAGCTCCTTTACCACACAATGCAGATATTTCGCACTGGTGCCCCCTTGTCTGTTTATGTATGCTTTTGCCACTCTATTTTCTGTTCTTACTACTATTGGTGCACCCTCTAGCAGAAGAGCAAATGCTAAGTGTCCCCATCTCACCACTTCTAGTTCCTTCCAGTTAGAAGTGTGTTCTTTTCAATCAGCCTCCATTAACCTTGTGCTTCCTGACCTTGGCATGTAGCTCCAAGCCATGTAAGGAGGGGGATAAAATACATATCGCACCAGTGAATGTACACCTTTCATGATATTGTCTGATTTAAGCCACCAATTTAGTGACTTCTTCAGTTCTGGAAGATCTGGCAACATCCTTTTGAAGTCCCCTGACTCTGTCTCAGAGAACTGAACAGATTATAGGGCTTCAGATGAAACCTGCATATGGCACTGGAGAAGCAAAAAATGAGTGCTTTATAACATTAATCATATGTTAATCTGTGTGTTAATATGTGGATAAACACATATAAAGAAGCCATAGTTTGTGTGATTGAAATATAATGATTTAGTTTTTTTTTTTGGCAGTGATCCAGTACGGGTTTTGCGTGAGAGCGGCGGGAGAGCACACGGAGCACACTGAGCAGCGGGGGCAGCGGCGGCGGCGGGACCCGAGGACCGCGGATCAAGATTTGAAGCCGCCCTGAAGCCGCTTTTACTTGCTTCGCCTTGCCTTGCTGGCGCGTTGGCGCCGCGAGAGATTCCGACCCCGACCCCCGACCCTCGGCTCTTGGAGGCTGTGGGGGAGGCCGCGGAAAAGCGCCGGTGTCAGCGCTCTGTGTTCTGTGCTCTGCGCTCTGTGCTCTGTGCTCTGTGTTCGGAGCAGAGCGAAGTGGAGGCTGTGGAGGTTGTGAAAAAGCGCCGGTGTCAGCACTCTGTGTTCTGTGCTTGGAGCAGAGCAAAGTGGAGCGGAGTGGAGTGGAGTGAGGACTGGTGAGAGGACTGAGCGGGGCAGTGAGCAAAACAGTGCTCGGAGCAGAGCAAAGTGGATTGGAGTGGAGTGAGGACTGGTGAGAGGACTGAGCAGCGGCAGTGAGCAAACAGTGAGTAAGAGCACTGCAGAGAACACTGCAAACGACGCAAACACTGCGAACTCTGCATAACGCCGAATAACGGATGGCGCCCCCCCAGACTGACCCTCCTTCTCTAGAGGTGAGGTGAGGTGAGGTGATTGGGCGATTGTTAGGGTTTTTTTTGCCAGGGGGTATTTAGTGCGATAGAACACAGAGGGAGAAGCAGTGGGAGCAACGAAAGAACCTGTTTAATCACACACAGAAGGCTGCCAGTACCGAAGTTACACTGCCTGGCGCGGTAGATCCGCGGAAATTGGTCCAACAATTGCAGCGTGGCACCAACACTAACACTAACACTAATCCACCACCTATTGCAACTGAACAAAGGACACCAGCGGCGCGGTAGATCCGCAAGAATTGGTCTAGCAATCGCAGTCTTACTCCAACACTAAATTCCATCATCTATTGCAACCAAACAAAGGACACCAGTGGCTCCCTTAAGGGGAAACAAGCGAACAACGCAATTTCACAATAAAGAAATATGAGATCTGGGAAAGTTCGGCAGGCGAACATAGGTAAAAACAAAAACAAAAATAATAAAAGTAAGACCAAAAATGTTATAGAGCAAGGGCCAGAAACAAGCACAAAAAGCAAGGCCCATAGACAGAGAGAGAGGCTAGTCTCGGCACCAACGCCGGAAACAATATCCCTTAGTCCTGGTAATAATACTGGGATTCAGAAATTTTTCTTTCTAAAGGACCCAATGGCCGCCATTTACGCACCAACTACAGAGACAGCATGTTTTCCATGTCCCATAGTACCAGCAAAAATGGCGAACAAAGGTTATGATAATTCAGGAACAGTCGAGCTACAGCAAAAGCGTGTACCTATACCCAGTAAAACAAGTCCCCTTTCAATACAGCAACAGTCAAGTACCCCCAACACACAAAAAACAACTTCAGACATACAGAAACCAATCATGGAAGCGCAGGCAAGTAGATTGGTAACAGCAATAGCACAGATACACTGCATCACCACGTCAATAAACCAAACACCAGGGAGAGGCTCAAAGGAGCACAGCAAAGAGTACCTGGAGGAAATAAAAAATAAACCAGATGATCAGGAAACACAACTGGATAATGCCTGGACAAGCTCATTTTCAATATCAAATGATGCTAACATGTTGCAAATACTAGAAACTAACATCCAAACCCAGGAATCCCTGAACGAGGTAATTGAAGGGAACATCGCATCACCGTGTAAAGAGAAGGGAGCATCGGGAAGAGCAGGAATGTTAGTATCTACTCCATCACACCAGATCCAAAGAAAAGACCCACAAACAAGCGCACAGGAAGAAGGAAGTTTGTCATTGGAAAAAAAGCAACCAAACTTGTCATCACCAATTACAATTGCATCAGTCAGTAGGATTGACAAACCGGTGAAAACACAGGAGGAAGGAAGCTTTTCGACGAACATAAATCAATTAAACTTTTCATCTCCGATAACAATTTCATCTGTAAGCAGGAGTGATCACAAGTCTAAGGATATTGGAAATTCCCTTGATGAACTGCACATGGCCCCATGGAGTAATACTCTATTAAGCACACTGGAACAAGCAATCAGGGTTCTGAACTTTCAGTCAGATAAAATGGAATTCCAGATTGACCTTATAAACCTAATAGCTGGTCACATTGCAGGTATAAACACCAAGCTGGACTCAATTACTTCCCTGGTAAAGTGCAGGGGATCCCCAGAACTACAGCCAAACAATCGCAACCAGCATCTCAATTGTGGCTGTGGTAAAATAATAGATAAATTGGCAAAACTGCCTGAAATATTAAGTGATATCCTAGGGGCAGTGCAATTAACAACAAATCTCAAACAAAAAGGAGCAACGCTAAGAGATGAGGAGGGAAAGGATGAGTTCAAAGGAAAGTACACATCCAAAGAGATACAAGTCACTGACAAAGGAGAAATAGAACAAGTGGAAACAGAGGAATCTGAAATAAGGGACCTGCAAATCGAAGTTACACAGAGCTCTACTGAAACCTCAAAAATTACAAAACTCACAAAAAGACAAAGAAAACGCGCTAGAAAGGGTAGGGCAAAACACAATATTCAATCAACTTCAAAATTAGAGAAAAACTTCCCCATTTTCACAAATCAAAAAACACAAAGGAAAGAAAACAAAGCATTGATAGTAGGTATAATGGAAGATCTAATACCGGGTGCAGACCAACCAAATCATACAACGGATTGTAACAGACTTAACATAAAGCAAAATGTACCAAGAATTCAGGCCGAAACTTCCAAAGAGAATACAAAGCAGACGCTGCATATAACATCTAACTATCGGCCGTCTGCAGTACCCGAACCAACCCCCGGAAGTTTAAAAAGGCAATTAGACCAGAACCAATATACTGAAATGGGGAGAAGGGGCGGAAAAAACAAGGCAGGTCCTAACAAGAACTAGACCTAATGAGGAAGGATGTTCAGAAAATGGAACACAAGCTGACAGCAGGGAAAAGGAGAACAAAGCAAGACAACCAAAACAAATTCTAAATACTGAAAAGAGAGAAGGGGCCGAAAATACATCGCAAGCACAGTCTAGGAGTACAACCGAAGATAAGAGAGGTACCAGACCAGAGAATGGATGGCAAACAGCTTGGAGGGAAAAGGGTGCAAAAAGATGAGAACAATCGGAAAGAAGGGAAATAAAACCAGGCAACAAGGCGAACGAGATAACAGACAATAAAGAACATAGTAGCCAAAATTCAATAAAAATCACAATAAATAGAAAAGGAAGATCATGTAAATTGCCCTCTATCGACAAGTACAGCGAGCCAAAAGGGCTAGCAATATATATAGAAGCTGGAAAACTGGAGCAAGGGTTAAAAGAAGTAAAAAGCCCGAAACTTTGCAGGAACAGTTTAGCAAAGAACAAAGAAAACAAGAAAGACAGATTGATAATGAAATTGCGAATACCAAAAATATACAGGCAGGAATAGAGGAAAGTTTGGGAAGCGTCAGCTGCTCTGAAAATAACCAGAGGGAGAACACTTCCAAGTTGACATTTGTACCAGAATATTGCATAAAAGGACGGCAAGACACACTAAACAGAGGGAATATTTTAAGGTTGTTCAAAGAAATTCCTGAACTAAATGGAATACCTTCGCAAGACCTTTTAGCCGTGGAATTTAAGAATTCCCCGGAAAACCCAGACATTGAAGAGACCTTGACTACCTGGTCCTCAAAGGATCTAGTGGACAGGATATATGCTACCAGAACAACTTTCGAACTCTGGGGAATCAAACTGAGGCCGCATAAACATCCAAGGTATCCTTACCCCTCTTAATAAACCAGAGGATTCAAAAATTGGAAGACGCATCTGCGAAAAAGCAAAAAACATGCTTACACGGAGCACGATCCACCACGCCACTGGGACCAACAAATTCAAAAGAGGGCAACGAAATAGGGAGGCAGTTAAATTACCTTACAGTTGACGGCACGGACTGGTCTTGGGTGCCAAAAGCACTAAGCAATACGCGTACCTAATGAACAGTTAAACTCCCCTACGATTGACGAAAGGTGCGGGCAGATTGTTCAGACTAAAGAGCAGGGCCGTGAGTTGAAGGATGGAAGTCAGAACACGATAAAGATCTGTTCATGGAACGTCCACGGATTTAAAAACATGGGTCATGACCACGAAACTCTGTCCTTCCTCGAACAACAAGATATAATACTCCTTCAAGAAACGTGGATAATGAAACCCAATGCAATATCTGGTTACATTGAACATCATATCCTAGCAGTAAAATTCGCAAGATTTGGTCACCCGAGGGGAGGCCTATCAACATACATATCACAAAAATATGGTTGGCAAACAGAAGAGTTAGATGCCGGGGCAAACTGGCTTCAAGTTACAAAAGTTACTGGAAAGCGAAACTCAAATAAAACGGACTGGCAACTAATTTTAGTCAACGTATATGTTCACCCTGAAAAAAAAAATCAGAAGGAAAAATTTACAATACTAATAAATCTGATTATCGCATTGCAAAAGTCGCACGAATTCTGGCCTTTGATCATTTCAGGAGATTTTAATTGTAACCTACTAAAACAAAATAGAATAAAGAGGCAGGAGGACTGGGGACATCAAATCATAACGCGAGAGTTAGAAAGGTACGGCCTGTCAATCCTGAATGGTAACACCGCAGGGGATAGACCTTCAGCCATAACGCACTCCAACGGAAAAAGTCGATCTACAATGGATTTCACCATCATCAGCACTAACCTAGTCCCAAGAATAGATTCATTTCAAATCCTCACACGTATAGAAAGTGACCATCACCCGCAAATTACAAAGCTTAATATAAAGCTAGCTGGGGCGCAAAAAATAAACACGTTGGGACAACATGTAGAAAAGTTTAACTTGAGGAAACTAAAATGGCAAGGTACAAATACGGTGAATATAATGGATACCCTCAAAGAACATATGACTCAAATAGGGCCGCAGATAGAAGAAAATCGAATAACAACTTGGGAAGATCTATGCCGATTCCTTACCCAAAGCTTTCCGGTCACTAACAGAAACACAAAAAGAATAGACATCAGAAAGGATCTATGGTTTAACCTCTCCCTACGAGATGAAAAGAGAAGGATGGCAAAAGAGGTACGAATTCAAGCCATGGCGGTCAAAACGGGTAAGAAAAGAGACAAGAACAAATTAAAGGAGCTACAGAAGAATTACAAGAAAATGCTGAGGGAAGCCATGACAGAACATAAAGAAAAAATCGGGACACAGCTACTGTGGGCAAGCACTTTGCCAAACAGCAGGGAATTCTGGGGCATTATAAATAACATGACCAAGGGTAGTAAATTACAACAAGAAGCGGGAATTGGTGAAAAACCTGGATGGAGCACGTACATAATAAGTACAGCAGTGCGAGGAATGATAAGCACGCAATGGCAAAACCCCCAAAGGATCTAAAACCGGAAGTAGTAGAATATACAGATCAATCAGAAAGGAACAACGACCAATATTTCCTGATCGACAAAAAACAATTGAGAGGAATAATAAAAAGGTTGAAAACGGAGGGGGCGGCAGGCCCGAACGGATTGCCCAATGCACTATTCAAACACGCACCGGACTTTTGGGCCGATTACCTCGCGCCATTATTTAATCTGATCTACAGTGAGAACAATGTCCCCAAATCCTGGAAAGGGAACATCATCCACCCAATATTCAAACAGGGAGACCATAATAAACCAGAAAACTACAGACTGATATCACTGATTGATGTTGAGGCCAAACAATACGGATCATGCCTATTACTTCACCTTCAAGATTGGATGGACGAGACAAGCATAATTCCAAAGTTTCAAACTGGTTTTAGACAAGGAATGGGTACCTTGACAAACCTGGCCATGCTGGCACTCCTAACTGAAAAGGCAAGAAAAAAGAAAACTCGGTTATTTGCATGTTTTGTCGATTTGAAAGCCGCATTCGACAAAGTAAGCAGAAATCGCCTCTAGGAAAAATTAAGGGCATGGGGGCTGCCAAGCAAATTACTGGGTGCAATAATAGCCCTGCATAGCGAAACCTGGGCTAGAGTGAAACTAGGCGATGGACTTAACACCACCAGCAGCATCTGCACAGAGCAAGGGCTAAAACAAGGCTGCGTCCTTGCCCCGAGCCTATTTAATTTATTTATGGCAGATATCAGTAAACACATGCAATCAGCCGACTGCCATCCGCCGAATCTAGTCAAGGAGCCAATACCCTTCCTACAGTACGCAGATGATATCGTGGAACTGAGCCAAAGCCCTATCGGGCTGCAAAGAGCGATCAACAACTTAGGGCCCGATTCTGATGCGGGTTGGAAAAGCTTCCCGACCGAGGGCCTGATTCTGATGCGGTTAGGAAGGCCTCCTAACGGCATTTGCTCCTTCCAAATCGGATCGGAACGTGTCTTCCGACCGAGGCCCAATTCTGATGCGGTTAGGAACAAATGTTCCCATTGAAGTCAATGGGAGTTCAACCCAATCGTATCTGAAGCATCTGGATGCATCCTACTCGCCGGTCGGACTTTCCCGATCCGAGTGGGTCGGAAACCATTTCCCAACCGATTCGGTCGGGAAGCTTTTCCAACCCGCATCAGAATCGGGCCCTTAGTCATCTATCTGGACAGAGATAGTTTGGAAATAAATAAAGACAAAACCAAGGTTCTACGTCTTGCGGACCCAAAAAAAACTAAGGGGTCGATTCTGATGCGGGTTGGAAAAGCTTCCCGACCGAATCGGTTGGGAAATGGTTTCCGACCCACTCGGATCGGGAAAGTCCGACCGGCGGAGTAGGATGCATCCAGATGCTTCCAGATACGATTTGGTTGAACTCCCATTGACTTCAATGGGAACATTTGTTCCTAACCGCATCAGAATTGGGCCCTCGGTCGGGAAGACACGTTCCCGATCCGATTTGGAAGGAGCAAATGCCGTTAGGAGGCCTTCCTAACCGCATCAGAATCAGGCCCTCGGTCGGGAAGCTTTTCCAACCCGCATCAGAATCGGGCCTTAAGTTTAAATGGTACATAAAAGGGACTCCAATAGAAGAACAAGTGGCCTACAAATATCTCGGCTTAAAACTAGGGCGAGGCTCAACACACAAAGAACATAAAATGGACTTAAAGGCAAAAGCACAATCATTAATCTTTGCGTACAGACTCCTGAACAGGAAACTGGGCTGCCCTAGTTATGCAAATCTTCTAAAAGTGATGGCAGCACAAATAGTACCGACATTGTCATACGCCTTAGTAGTTTGGTGCGACAAAGAGGCGGATCTGCTAAACGATCTTCAGACAAAGGTCTACAAAGCTGTTTCTAATTTACCAAAGTCCGCCGCTCCAGCCCAGGTCCGGCTGGATTTCGGCCTTCAGAATCAGAAATTCCGGAGCATGAGCGGCTTCGTGAAACTATGCCACAAATTCTGTGCATCTGAGCCGGGGTCATTGAACAACACTTGCTGGAAAGAAATTAAAATCCAGATGGACCAAGACATTCCACATTCATGGGGAGCATACCTGAGAAAATCATTAGCGGAACTTGATATACAAACAACATGGGATAGCCAGTTAGAGCGGGTAGCTTTTGGTAAATTGGTAAATAAAACATCTAAGAAGAAGTCTTTCCTGGAAGACAAAATAACAACCTCGAAACGCAGACATGGGTGGACCGTGATTAACTCTTACATATCCACAAAGCCTCAGGCATACTTATTAATACATTTCAGTACCGAGCTAAAAAAGAGTTTCACAAAATACCGCTTGGGCATGCATGATTCGAAAGATCTACAACCGTCCTGGCAAAGTAACCATCAAGCTGCACACTGTCGACTATGCGGCATCTGTAACGAAACGCTAACACACCTGCTGTGTGCCTGCCCAGCTGTTAAGGATATAAGGAGGGGGCTTTTAAAACCAATTTTTAATGAATTGAATATTCGGACTTGCAGGCAAGCAGTGATACGTTGGCTGGAAGGATCCTCAATCATTCTGGCTTGCCGGGGTGTCATATACCTAGCAAAAGTAAGGAAACTTTTAAGGCAAGCCCATTTAGAGGCCACGAATAAAGCATGATCAAGGGCAGCAGGGGCATCGCATACACAGGCCACTAGCCCAAACAGCAAGCAAAAAAAATAAATATATATACTCGACAGGATGATGGAAACAACATAGAAAAATGGTTACGTTTGGAATTTAAAATGGTCACTTTATCTCGAACAGGATCTAGCTGAAAGTAATCCTGGACTTTTTCAGACACTTGCGTAATTCCGAAAGCTTTTAATAGAACCCGCACATATCGTTTTAAAATGTTAGATAATATTTTATGTGTATTATAATGTTATTCAGATTTTAAAATCTTGGTACCCATGACACTGAAAAGTAGAATTCAATGGAAGATTAAGTTTAATATTTTTTTTTTAATTATTTTTGTACATTGTAACGATTTTAAGTAATCATATACAATAAACTATTTGACTTGACTTGATTTAGCTTATAGTATATTCACATTAACCAAATGTGCATTCTTAACATTGGCTTAACTGCGAGTAGGCCTCGGCTGTTCAAAATCCTTTCACTGTTAACATAAGGTTTATGTTTTTAAAAAAAAGTGCTGTCACATTTTCCTTCTCGTTCCAGGAGCAAGATAACCTACATTAGTAAGAAGAGTAACTCATTGTTTTGCTTTTAGAAATGTTAGAGCAGATAGGATTAATTGGAAGTTGTGATTTACACCATGCTTGCAGATGAGATAGATCCTCCTGTACCAAGCAGTCCGGACCGATGATACATCCAAGTTCATGCAGCTGTGTGCGCTTTATTTTGATGATGGCACCGAGGGGAGTTTACCTGTTCGAAGGAGATGACGCAACCTGATTTGCCCCATCTTTAGGGGGATTGGTCAAAAGTAGTTCTGGAGAGGGAATGTAATATATTAATTGTGTGTCTTGAGGGGGCATGACCAAGCCGGCGACCAAGATGGCTGCACGGCATTGAGGCTCCACCTGCGTTTCTCCCTAACATGCCGGGATAATGCTACACTGGGGCCCGTACATTGGCCCGAGTGCTACCCTGGGTGGCGGGAGCTGAGGTGACACCCCGCTCCTGTGGACCGGATTGGCGCAGTGGAGGAGACATGCCAGCAGGGGCGGCGCGCTAGGCCTGGCACGCCTCGAGGCCCCACGGCGACTGAGGCTGTGGGTCAGTCTGAGGCCGAGACCGCTTGGCCGCGCGGCTCACCCCATCCTACGAGACCCTGCCAGGGACGCGGCTGGACCCCGGGGCCTACTACACCAGATAACGAGGCAGAGCTTGATGTCAATGCGAGGCTGCTGGCAACCGGCTGAGCTGCACTGATCCTATCGGTGGCTGGGTTGGGCCTTGGAGAAGATCACCTTGTGGATTGGGTGGCTGGCCGGTGTCACACTGGGGCTGGCGGTCGGGCATTGTGCCCTCATTTACATCTGCTGTGGCCGGGTCGGGCCTGCCTTGATGAGTTGCGCAGAAGTCGTTGGAGGCCGGCATGGCTTCTGCTCTCCCCCCCCCACCAGGCGCCATTGTTTGCTGTGGATGTCCCTCGGGGGCACCGGGCGCTCTTTCTGATGCGGCTGGGGCCCGAGCTGCAGTGGTTGACTTTCCTCGGCCCGGGACTTAAGGGTGTGCTGTGATCCTCAGCAGTCCTGTGCTGGAGGCGCCACCGGCGGATGAGGTGCACATTGGACCCCCAAACATACCGCTGCTGAATTAGGCCATGCCCTGAGATTTGGCGGGCACCAGCTATTGCATTTCTACTCGGCATAGCCTCAGCATGAGCCGCACTGACCTTAAACAACGGAAGCTGCCCTCTGGGGAGCGTGATGAGAAGGCCATGCCTGCCAAGATGGCGGGGCAGCAGGGGAAGCGTGTGCCATGCCTGAGCTGACTCAGCCGAGCACGGTGGAGGCGCTCATGGCAGAGATCCGGGTGGGCTTCCGGGCCATGGACGCACGGTTTGACGCACTGGCGGGCAGACTGGATGGAGTGAAGGAGCACCTGGACCGCCACCAGACCAGGTTGAAGGGCTCAGAAGAGCGGGTCTCCACACTCGAGGATGGCACTTCCGCCATGACGAAGTGCCTAGAGAAGTTGGAGCCGCAGGTCGAGACAATGGCATCGAAGAATGAGGACTTGGAGGCAGGTCCCGCTGCTACAACCTCCGCATAATCGGCATTGCGGAAGCCACAGCCATAGTAAAGATGGACCAGTTCGTTGAGAACCTACTAGCTGACCTGTTTGGTTATGAAGCTTTCTCATCGCGTTCCTGGTGGAGTGTGCTCACCGGTCCTTGGGGCCCAGGCCCACCCAAGGCCCATTTTCACCCTCATGCTAAACTTCAGCGACAGGGACACAGCGTTGTGCTTGGCGCATGAGCGGGGCACGCATTAACATCAAGGAAGAACCATCTCCCTCTATCTGACTTTACTCTGTTGGTTTAGGAGGCCCGTCGTAAGTTTGCGGGCGTGAGGGCCACGTTGAGAGAGATGGGCCTTCGCTTCTGTATGTTATACACCGTCTGCCTTCGTGTCGATGTCCAAGGCAGAGTGCACACCTTTGACACCCCTGCAGAGGTCCAGGCATTTTGCAAATCCTACGCCAAGGTGTGCCGGAGCCCCTCGGGCACTCCTCCTGCGCGTTTTCCCCCGGATCTACATGCCACGAACAGTTCGGAACTGTTCCCTGCAGATTGATGTGGGGGCCGAGACACTATCATGTTAGATCTGGAGTCTGTACTCCTTCCTCAGAGTTCTGTAGAAGTGGAGGGCTGTAGAGGATCCTGCTGTTTTCCTATGATGGTCCCCCCTGGTTGGGATGGGCCCCTGGGGGATGGTTCCTCTGCACTGGACAGGGGAGGTTAGGTTTGTGCCCCTGTGGAGGTGATAGACTGGGTTGGGGTGCCCCTCCTGCTCTCTTCCCTACTACCCTCTGTAATGTGCTTGTATCCCAATTTTCAATGGTTTAAATGATATGCTTCTGGGAATTGCTGGCGAAGCGTTGCCTCCCCCCTTGGTACGTAACACTGAGTCTACTTGTTTGTATTGGGTGTTGGTTTTGTTTAGTATATCAATGGGTTGCCTTTGGGATTGGGATCACCCAGGATGGGTGGGGTGTGGGGGTTGGGAACCGGTTGTTTATTGTGTTTTTATTTTCACACCACACTGTGCAGATGACTGCACTACTGCTTTCTGCTGTCTTGAAACACCGATAATACGCAATGCCCCTGAATTGTAGCCCACGTGCCAGTGGCCTGGAGATTCCATTTATGACCTGGAATATCAGAGGCATTAACAACACCCCTCAAGGGTATGCGAGTGCTGCAGTACCTAGTACGGCATGGGATAAAAATAGCCTTTCTACAGGAGACTCACCTGCTTCCCGGTTCTGCCCTGTCTTATGCCTCGTCCTGGGGCCCGCATAGATAGTTCTCCAATTACAGTTCCTACTCCAGTGAGGTCTGCATCCTGATCAACTGCTCGCTTCCCTTCTCACTTCTGTCCAGTGTGATTGATGCTGAGGGCAGGTATGTGGAGGTGACTGGTCGTCTGGCAGGTCACTCTGTCCTGCTATTCAATGTGTGTGCCCCCAATACTGACTCCCCCGTGTTTTTCCAGAATCTGTCCCAACTCTTAGGCAGGATTGATACTGACCACATAATAGTTGGCGGGGACCTCAATCTATGTTTTAACTCGGGGCTAGACTCTACGGTGACAGGCGCTTGTGGCAAGCCCCGGGCAATACAGGTGCTATGTGACATTTGTGATAACTTCTTTCTCAGGGATGCGTGGCATCACCAGCACGCCCAGGTCCCATCTTCTACTCTGCACCACAAGGCACATGGTCGTGACTGGATTACTGGTTTCTTTCAGTCACTCCACTTTCCTGGCTTGGTGATGTGAAATGCCCTCCCCGAACCCTGTCAGACCACTCCCCAGTGAGCATGAGCCTACTGTCCGCCTTCTGGGTAGTTGGGCCCGGACTTGGCATTTTCCTTGTCACACATTGCTTGATCCGGTCTTTAGTGACCAACTCCGAACTGCTATCACTGAATACTTCGATCTTAGTATTGGAACTGTTGCTACTCAAGCCACTCTTTGGGAGGCCTTTAAGGCCTATATACGTGGGGAGGTTATAGCAAAGCACAGTGGTATTTTGAGTGATATTCACTGCTCCCTTACATGAGTGGAGGCCACCCTCCAGCGCATAGATGCATCCACAGTGGCAGACCCGGATGACGATCAGCTCCGTCTTTGCGCTGTGGCCATGGACGAGTTCCGTGAACTCGCCGACCGTGAGGTGCAGTTTCTGGGAAAATATGCAAGGGTTCACCGTTATGGCGAGGGGGGACACCGTGGCCGCACACTGGCAAGACTGCTCCGCCCACAATGGGGGTCTGATTACATACCGGAACTCATCTTGGAAGATGGAATCTGGACCTTTAATAACGGCCTTGTATTGGAGGAATTGATTTGTTTTTATATCCGGCTCTACTCCTCTAGGGGCGCAGGAGACGGTGATGCTCTGGCAAAATACCTCTCAGAGGTAGCAATGGTCTGGTTGTCTGCTCCCCAGCAGCAGTTTTTGAATGAATCCATTGCGGTAGATGAGATCATAGCTGTAATAGAATTATGGATGAGTCCAAGGCCCCCGGCTCCGGTGGTCTTACGGGACAGTTTTATAAATCATTCAAACAGGTGCTTGCTCCCCACGTATTAGAGCTCTATGTCAAATCTCTTGAGTCTGCAGTCCTGCCTTCTTCTCTCCATGAGGCGATCGTAATTTTACTACCGAAACCCAGGAAGGATCCCCCTACACTGCCAGTCCTATAGGCCGTTATCTTTATTACATTTTGATAACAAGATTATTGCCAAAATCATAGCCACTAGGTTAGCTCTCCTGCTGAAAACTATCATTTGCCCTCTCCAATCTGGTTTTGTCCCTCATTGTTCTACATAAGTTTGCGCACAGTTTTCAGTCCTACATAGGATTTCCCGGGAAGTGCAGGCTGCGGTGGCCTTGCTCGACGCAGAGAAGGCCTTTGACTCCCTCGAGTGGCCCTTTCTATTCGCCATGTTGCGCAAGCTCGGAGTTCCTCTTGGGTTCACGTCCCTGATTAAACTGTTACACACTCAACTCGTGGCCTGCATTCGTGTCAATGGCTCTTCCACACCCCCATTCACACTTGCCAGGGATACCAGACAGGGGTGTCCTCTCTCCCCACTCCTTTTTATCATTGCCATGGACTACCTGGTGCTGCATCTGCAGGAGAGGCATCTTTGGAGAGGGTGGAAGTTCACCACTGGTCTATTATTGCTTTCACTTTACGCAGATGACATATTGCTCTTCCTTAGACACCCGTCAGAGAATCTGCACCCGGTAGTTTGTGAGATCCAGAGGTTCGGCCAGTTTTCAGGCCTCTTAATAAACCGGAGAAAATCTGAACTCTTTCCATTGACGGATGCCACGCACTAGTTTCAATTCGACCTCCCGCTGCAGTGGTGCATTGACACAGTCAAATATCTCAGTATTCATATACATCGCAACCGGGAGCAGATCATCCATCTAAATGATGGCCCAGTAGTAAGCAAAATCACCACGACAATTGAGAACTGGATTAAACTACCGCTGTCCCTGGCTGGGCGAGTAGCCACCATCAATATGGTTGTGCTTCCTCGCTTTCTATACTTATTTCTCAACATCCCCATCTTCTCACCAAAGCCTTTTTTGCTACACTCAGGGGTCTGTTGCTGCGCCTAATTTGAGCAGGTCGTAGGCCGCGGATCAGGTGGAAAGCATTGACCCGTATGTGTGGGGCGGCTTCGGCGAACTGCATTTTCACTTATATTATTTGATAGCCCAGTGCCATAACGCATACCATTGGTACCACGCTGACGCCCTTCTGCCTTACATCCGTATTGTCCACGATCTGGTGAGGGGTTCACCTCTAAACTTTGTTCTCCCAGAACCCAAGGACATACAGCCACTAGCCACAACTTGCTGGGTGTGGCGCCGACTGATGCCCCTTCTGGGCCAGGGGTGACTGTATTCCCCCGACTTACCCCTTGCGGACAATCGCTGGCTCCGCCCCATGACTGAAGTAGTAGTCAAGTGCACTGTCACCCGATATGCACTTTACACCATAGGGGAGCTTTTTACGGATGGACATGCCATTACATGGGCCGAGGACACTCGATTTGCTACGAATTCACCTCTAGACCGGTTCATCCTACACCACATCCAGAACACTCTCTGTGCCCAGGTACCTTCCTATCCTATTGCTCCGGAAGATTTTCCTCTTCTCTCCTTCCTCATCGCCGATCATGGCAGCGAGCATTTGGTCTCTAGGCTCTATAATAGGTGCTTGGACCTGGTACCCGTTATGGATGCTGGGTTGCGCGGGGTGTGGAGTGCGGATCTGCAGCACCCGTTACCGGATGATGTCTGGTATTACTGCAGCCTCCAGACCAAACTGGTCTCCCCCAGACACAAACACAAATTTCTGCACATTAAGTTTCTCAGGCGTACCTACAAGACTCCCAAACTCATGGCCAGGGTGGATCCGTACCGCACCTCCACATGTCCCAAGTGCAATGCTGCTGAGGCTGACTTTTTTCACTTAGCCTGGGCATGCCCGCACATCCACACTTTTTGGCTTTATACCTTAGTACAACTTTCCCAGATGCTGGAGATGGCCATGGATCCAGTGTCCCTACTCGCATTGGGGGTTATGTTCATAATATTCCTAAGGATTACCGGCGCTTTGCAGCAGAGACGCTGCTGCTTGCGAAGCGGGAGGTTGCGCTGTGCTGGGGGAGCACCCGCCACCCTACAGCGGTGAATTGGCTTAGGAGCCTCATGTTTTGTGATACAATGAGCGAGCTGTATGCGCTGATGCAACCCCCTCACACCCCGTCCACGGAATATTTGGCAGCCTCTTCATGCTAACCTGCAGCATATGAACTCCCACTCACACGATTGATTTACCTGGTCTGCGCCCCATTCCTGGCCACAAAAGCCTGTCATCACAGTCATGAGCTGCCCCTTCGTTTGCAGCACACCCATGCATTCTTCCCACCACCACTGGTACACTCCAAACACAATGTTCTCCTGCCTGGGCTGTTCAATGTCTCCTGTTCATTGTATTTACAATACGTCCAGCACAGGTGTTCCGATTTCCACTTTATATGGCGGAAAGTTTGAATGCTTTGCAATTTCCTATGATAATATAATTGTATGCTGTACATCATGTCACAAAATGTGGTGTTTTTTTTTGTTGACTGTATTTGAAAATGATAAATAAATTCTTTTTTTAAATTGTGTGTCTTAGAGTAGTTGTTAGGAGATTCTGTCCTTCCTCTGCTGAGGGAAGCCCTTTCCCTAACACTGCTGAGATTTCATATTCCACATTCTTGAGTTAGACTCTTGAACTCCAATGCCTCTGTTCCCTTCAGACTGACACCTTCAGCTTAGAATGTCGTGTTGTCCCTATATTACCTATACAGGATCTGCACGTTTGGATAACACAAACTGTGGGATTGGTGGCAAACTGATTTCGTGTACCCCCACCGGGTATGTTAGCCGGTCTGTATCAGCTAGCTCACAGTGCCACTATAATCTCCTCTTATCGGGGAGAGAATAGTTTCTGGCAACCTCAGAACATGAAAACCCTGATACCCCAGGATTGTGGAAACAATATACTACTTTTCGCTCAGTCACTCGTGCTCACTTGCTGGGCGTTTCAATAAGTATTTTTTCAACAGTTGTTATTCTAGTGTAGAATATATGAGCTGTAACAACCATTAGACAGTAGGAGAGATATATGATTAGCAGTACTACGAAAGTAAAGGGATGGTAAAGCTCTACCATTTTGCAATAATCATGAATACATACAAGTATATAAAACACATGATAAAAAAGTGTGTACTCCTACGATGCCTCCCTAACTAGATGTACCTAAATGTACCTAGCATCTGTGTAGGTGTTATGCCAAGAATCCCTCTAGGATCTAGTCCACCCCATTACGTGAGAATGAGAGAGTATGGGACCCCGTCCTGGTCTCGAGTTGGACACCCCGCGAGGGATGTTAGACCACTGCTAGCTGGAGCGTCTGCATGCAGGAACCTCAGCGTCTCTGGTCAGTGTGTCAGCCGGGAAGTCACGGTCTCCTCTATCTTCCTAAGCAAGATGTGATGTATTTATACCCACAGGTCTCCCCAGGGGTCCTACCTTGCTGTGTTACTGTGTCGGCCTAAAGGATGACGTCAGGCCTGAACTTTGTACAGAGATATTATACAGAAGATGGTAATCCTGCTGTTAGTCCTGCTGTGCTTCCAAGAAGCCTCATGCATAATTTATGAGAATCGAACTAGGGAAAACCCGCGTTCTGAATGCAGTGTCATATCTGGGTAAAAGGTCAGTGCCCAAGAACCGTTATGTATGTAATGTAGGGAAGGATATAGGTGAAAGGTTATACTGTTACCTGAGCCTATATAGGGTACCTATATGGAATATAACACCCACTCCTCTTCCGACTGGACGACATAAGTAACTAAGTAGCGTATTACTAATCTAACTAGATATTGGTACGCATACTCAAAAAGTCTTAAAAACATTGATTTTGCTAAAATGCTTAAAAACTTCTAAAACATTTCTAAAAACTTTAAAAAAATGTTAAAAATAATGCAAGCCCTAGCTTTGAAATGCTCGTATTTATAGTCCAAAGCACTATAAGCATTAGAAAGCCATGTATGCCCAATAAATGAAAGGAATGTCAATTTTGTTTTGAGTTTTCAAATTTGAGCTTGTTTAAAAAAGGGCGAATTTTTTCCCAGCACACGACGAGACAAATGAGTCAAATGTTTATGTGTCTTGGCTGGTAGACGCAACATTTCCGTTGCTTGCTCCCGCAGTAGACGGCCCCTGTAGCACCTCGCAGACAACGTCAATTGAGCACAGATGATGTTCCACGCTGTCCACTGCCTGTGCTGGGGCAGCCTGTGCGACGTCTAAAGCCTGGGTGTCAGTGAAGGAGCCGGTGTCCATACCAACAGGTGCAGTTACTACCTGTGGTGGCTCAAGGAATGCCGCCATCAACATTGGAATACGCTGAGGACATTGCAGAACATGGGCCGTTATCGGGTCCAGTAGAGCATTCACGTCCGGTTGCGCACATGATGGGAGTGTCAAACAAAGGTCTAACACGCATTCTTCTCCGCAAAACAGGCATCGGAGGACAGGTAAGATGCAGTCCATCCAGACTGGTCGAAATGACAAGAACCAAGATACACTTAGTTCTCTTAGGCGAGGCGTGCGTAGATGTTGTACCATGCGATCACGGTATTTCCGCTCCAGGAGTGCTTTTTCCATCTCCTTGGTGACTGGGACATCCATTGCGTAGCAGATAGAAGACAATCAGGATACCTGCTATTAGAAACAGGATTAGTGGAAGTCCTCCAAAGATGCTTCCAAATACGGAGTGTATGAAGTTTGGTATAACTCCAAGTACCGTCTGAAAAGTGCCTAGAAGTCCAGAACCTATGGTCTTAAATAGGTGGACAATGCCAGTCGTATCAGACATGTTAAAGATACGATTTACCATTTCTGTGAAATGGAAAGGGCAGTTTGTATGAATAAGCGCCTGTATCTCTGCTGAAGACCTTGCGATCTGGAGATCAAAAGTCTCTCAAGCGGAGGTTAAGGGCACAGACTTCTGTAAAAGCATGGCTTTCATTCTGCTTAGAGTATCAAACCGTAGTTAAAGAAACATTCAGTGAAGGCCATAACGGCGCCTCCCTGACTGTATGGGTCGGTGGAAACAATACTTGCATACAACAAGTAACCCTGGAACTCACGGTTGCCAGATATCCGATGCCCGGGAGCATTCCACAGCAGCCTTGACTGTTCAGCATCAAGTAACTCCCATTTGAAAGTAGCCCGATTGCTGGAGTAATCACTGCAGCTGGGGAACCCTTCAAATGGCAGGACAGGTTTGCTACAGAACCATTACAAGCCCTGTGCAATAATATGTCCTGGCATATGAGTGACTGTAAAGATAAGGAGCCCCCTGCTACTAATGAGAAGTTCACCTAGGTAGGGAAATACATACTGTGAAATTCCTAGGGCAACTTCAGAACATGTTTAAATAACCAAACTGTAAAACATATCTAAGAGAGAAAAGCTGACACTCTAAATAGGAAAATACAAAAATTATTTTTTATTTGATCTTTTCTTTAACTATAATGCAAAATATACATTTCATCACAGAGAAGTAAACATATGTATCACATACATCCTGCATTCATCCCTCTATCCATACATACATATCATACACAAGTTTTAATTGTTCATATTAATCAATTGTTTGTACATTCCTGATACACAGTGATTTCCACTGTAGGAGAAACATTTCATCTTATATCAAACTGATAGAATATTTTTGTTGATTTTGTGAAACATAGGTGAAGCAAACAGGCAAACGTCCTATGAAATAATGTAATTAACGGGTGGTTTTCATATATTTCTTCATGAAATAATGTACTTAACGGGTGGTTTTCATATCATTTCTTCTACGCGCGTTTCGGCAGAACCTGCCTTCTTCAGGAATGCCACCTCCAAATAACTTCTCACATTATATAAGTCGCAGTTTGCTGATGTGTTCATAAAACAGGAATGGAATGGACTTGCTATCGTTCTTTCTTGTGTGTCCAAGTGAAACTTTGTTGCTCTGTGCTTGGTGGAATGTGTCTCCAAATGGCTGTTGAAGTATCTTTCTAGTCGGAAATTATATGTCCATATGAGTGTTTGATGCTCCGTGTTAAGCGGGCTGTGCCTTCAAATGGCTATTAAAAATATTATGTTAATCACACGATGAGGAGGTAATGATGATGGGTAACCCGTACATAGAGTGCCCGCTGTGCTAGCCCGTCCCAAAGGCTCCCGCAAGGAAAACGGAATCAGGTCCTGATGTTGGTGCAACCTTATAATAAAATGAGGCAAGGTCAGACATATTAAACCCCGAAAAATATGGAAACTTTTGTGTAAATGTTTTTGAACTGCCTTTTGGTGGTGTTGGACAATGTTCCCACTGGTGGTATGTGAACACATTTCTAGGATTAGATGATTTATGCAAAAAGTGATGACCATAATGTTGATAACAATACATACTTTCAAAATCTGACGTGCCTTCCAATGATTCACTATTAAAAAATGCAGTAGATTTTTTCAAATCAGACAACATGTTATTTACAGTCTCAAAATCCCAATCATCGGAAAATGTACTTGAGGTAATGATATCACTTAATGATATTTTAAATAAATGTGGAATTTTTAAAAGTTCGGTCGGGCCAAATATGCCGAAATCAACCTTGTCCCAAACTATACCATCAGGTATAGGAACTGCTGTAATGTTCACTGATGACAAGTCTCTTTGTTCTCGATGAGATGATTGGTGTGGTTTCAAAATTAAATTCACCTTTTGGGCTGCAGAGCTTTGCCGAATGTATTGTCCATTAATAAGCATGTTAAAAACTATTACTAAGCCTAACCAGAAAAGAAAAGAAAGAAAAGTACCCCGGTAATTACCCATAGTTCTACACACGGTGATACCAGGTAAGTTTGTCTAAGAAAGTTCAAAAAGTCTTTAACCTGCTGCTTGCGTGATTTTTTGGCTGGCGTCGTTTCAGGTTCACTTTGATCCAAAGAAAACGTATCAAAGTTTATGAAGTAGCCAGAAGCAGTTCGATCAATTGTTGGAATTGCATCAGGAATTGTTGAAATCGTAGTTTGATCAGTATTTGGTCTTACAGCAATTTGCTTGTTATTTTGAATTTGATTTTGAAGTTGAACTTCAGGTTCAAGAGGAACGAGTTCCATGGCGTTATTGCATAGTCCATCATTCCGTACAGGAGGCTCTTCGAACGTGATGAGTCTTTCCGTTTGAACTTATTGAATTGTAGCGAGAGGAGGGCGTCTGCTACTTTGGAGTCCACATGGCCTACTGCTTAGTATCGGCCACATAGTGTGGTTTGATTTTTTTTTTTAAACAAATTTTATTGAAGTTCACAGGTCGATACAAACACATTTTGTGCAAATCTTCATGGGTATCAACATTCAAAAGAAAGAGCAGTGGCATACCTATGAATCACACTATTATGATAGGCTTCCTACACTTGTCAGTTCCCATCCGCCCGCCCTCTAAAATGTATAGAAAGGATAAAGAGAACAACCCTGAGAATGTGTTGCAAATGACTAACACACCTTCCAGTTGTACTGCAATACTTAGCGCTAGACCAATACCCTATAACTACCTTCCACCCTCTCCTCCTCCCAGACATGTCACTCTCAGCTCTCCTGATATGCTGCAGTGTGAGTTTGTTGTGTTGGAACTTCGCTAATACGGCAAAGGGAATAATGCAATTGGTAATTCACAGTGGAAGTAATGCCATGTTGCTTATTGTTCCGAAGTACTCCTCGCTGAAGTGGACTCTGGGGGACTGTACCTAGTCCTCCTCACCAGGAGCGTTACCCACAGGTTCCTCATCGCTGTCACTGTCTGGGATCTTCAGAAGCACCACTAATGTGTCCCATGCTTTAGCCGCATCTAGTGCCCTCTCAGTTCCCGCTCTCTTCGCCAATTGCATCCTAACTATTCCATCACACTCCGCCCATTTAATGAATTCTTTCTTCCATCTAATTGCGGTGGGGCCCCTTTGTGATTTCCAATGTAGAGTGAATTCCCGCTTACCTAACAAGAACCCCATATCTATGAATTTACTAGTGATCTTATTCTTAGCCGTGTGGGGAAACCAATGTAGTATACATAGTCCCATAGCCGGTGTCAAGTCCCTGTCAGTAAGTTCGTTCAGTAAAGTCACTACTTCATTCCAATAACTAATCAATTGCGGGCACCCCCAAAACATATGACGGAAGTTCGCTCATTCCCCACTGCAAGGTGGACACTCATCTGAGCTAGTATCAAAATACTTATTACGTTTTGCTGGGGTGAGGTAGGCTCTATGTAAGATGTAAAAGTGCACCAACTGAAAGCGTGCATTCCTAGTGCTCTTCCACGCCTGTTCCACAATATCATCCCATGCCTTGTCTGGGATCTCCTCCCCCACATCTAGCTCCCATTTGTGCAGCAGTCCTGTCAGGGGCATCAACATCTCCTGCATCATGCGACGATGTAGGCATGTGACCGCCTTGAAAGTTCCTGCTGCCGTTACTATATATTGACACCCCAGTGCCGTTTTCGGTTCTACGAGGCCCTCCTTCCAATGATTAGGAATAGCCATAGTAAGTGCGGCGTGTAACAAGAAATCGCCCCTTAATAGACCAGATCACTCCTGTAAGTCATCAAAGGGAAGCAACATGCCATCCTCATACAAATCTCCGATAGTAGACAGGCCCTTCTCTTTCCAACCAGCCAGTCCCCTCCCGATCCCGCCGTGAAGTAACACCTCGCACATAGATAATGGGATGTCAGGCGCATACGGAACGGCAATCCTTGCCCTTTTCAAGCTCCTTTTCCAACACTGCCATGCAGTCTTGAGGTCCCCCGGGAGGTCGCTAATGGGAACTGGGAGGTTCAGCACAATTTGAGAAAGTATTGTAAGCCCTGGGGCTCTATCTCTCGTTTCCACAGTTCCTTGCGTACGATCCGCTACGTGTTGCGTGAGCCATTGCAATTGGGCTGCTAAATAATAGGTCTTGAAATCGGGCACTGCCCACCCCCCACTGATCGTGGATGCATCAGAGCAGTCAATGCTACTCGCCGCCTACCAACCCCCCCACAGGAAACCCGTAATCATGGTCTTAAGTTGTTTAAAAAATTGCGCCGGGATCCAAAGCGGCAAGGTCCCGAAATAATACAAAAGTCTTGGGAGGGCCACCATTTTAAGTAAGGCCACTCACCCAGCCACCGATAATGGGAGCGTCCCCCAAAAATCAAAACTACCCTTCAGTCCTCGGATCGCTCTGCCAATGTTTCCCTCCAACAAGTCACTCTGTGCATGATAAATCTGCGTCCCTAAATACGTCAGGCATCTATATTCCCATGTCACCCCGGCTGTGGTTGCGGGCCCACCTTGTCCCCTACAGTTGGAAATAAGCAGGACTTCGTCCAATTCACCCGAAGTCCAGCCACCGTGCCAAGGTCATGGAGTAGTTCCTTCGCCCATTGCAGCGCTTCACTCGTATTTGCAAGGAACATCAGCAAATCATCTGCATACAGGGCAATATGATGAGTTTGCCCTCGCACGTTTAGGCCCTGGTAATGCTGTCCTGTCCTAGCCTTGGCCGCCAGAGGTTCCACCGCCAAGGCAAACAAGAGGGGGGACAGTGGGCAGCCCTGTCTCGTGCCCCGGGTGACATCACAGACGTCAGATACCAAGCCACCCGTTTAACCCGTGCCGTACAGTGCATATATAATAAGGCCGTCCATTTTATAAATTTTTCCCCAAGTCCAAACTGATACATCACGTGGAACAAATAAGGCCATTCAAGGCTATCAAACGCTTTTTCAATGTCCACTGCAAAGACAATGGCCTCGTCCTTCGGATAGGAATCGGCTTCCAATATCCGCAGCAGACGCCGAACATTAATAGCCGAATTTCTGGTTGGGATGAACCCGGATTGATCCTTATGTACTAAAGTCGACATATAGGGGAGTAGGCGGGTGGCTAAAATACGGCTCAGGATCTTGTAATCCGTATTAAGCATGGATAATGGGCGATATGCAGACCTCTCACAATGTGGTTTCCCGGGCTTAAGGAGTGGGATGATTACTGCCTCTCATGTCGTTGTGGGGAGGTGGCCCAGTTGTTTCGCTTCATTAAAAAGCGTTACTAATTTAGGCTCCAATTGCTCAGTGTAGGTGAGGTAGAATTCTATCGGGAGCCCGTCAGTCCCTGGTGTCTTATTCCTCGCCATATGCTTAATAGCCCCCTTCACCTCGCTAAGCTCAATATCTCGCCCCAGTGTAGTCGCCTGTTCTCTGTCCAAACGCGTCAGTCGGGCTGTCTGCGTAAACTTGGCTAATTCGTTCTCCGTCAGGGCCGATTTACTTTTGTATAAGTCTGTATAGTATTCTAGGAAAGCTTCATTTATGCCCTGTTGAGTGCAACAAGTCGCCCCTTGGTGATCCCTGATCTCCAGTATCATTGACCCTCTTCTATTCAGGCTGGCCAACCACGCCAGAAGTGCCCCAGATTTATCTCTCTCTGTGTGGGCACGTGTGATGTACGTTTTATAATCAAAACAGCGCAACGGCTCCACTTGTGCCGCTACCGCTTCCTTTGCCTCCAAGAGCTCCCCCAGTTTATCTGATCTCTCTGGACGATCTCGTTCTACCTCCCGCAAATGTTGGTCAGCTTCCTGTACCTCCCTTAGAAGCACTTTACGAACCCCCCCATCCCTGAAATGCAGCGTCCTCTAATAACCATTTTAAAGGGATCCCACTCCACAAAAGCAGATGTTGCTGTGCCCTCGTTATCTTGAAAATATTGAGTTATGTCCGTACTCACTGTGTCGCGAAAGACTTGATCATCTAAGGCTTCAGGGCGTAGACGCCATGTGGGTATCTTAGCTCGCGTGCATATCCACTGCATACCAATGAAAATGGGGTTATGATATGATAATGTTCTTGTGAGATATTCACTATTCTGCACTCCGGCATGTACATCCGGAGAACACAGGAATGCATGTAGGCGAATGTGAAGATCATGCAACGCAGTGAAAAAGGAATAGTCCTGGTCTTCTGGATGTTGAGCCCTTCAGGTTTCTACCAACCCCCACTTGTCCTGCCAATTGCGCCTTGATTCCGCTGTTTTATGAGTGGGTGCGTTAGGAAGCGGGGGATGTTAGTGATCAAGGACCACATCAGCAATGCAATTAAAATCCCCTCCAATCAACACTGAACCTGTGAGAAAGGGCACCAATCTCCTGGACTGCTGCAAGAAAAAGGCAGGCTGCTCCGTGTTAGGAGCGTAAATGTTTCCCAGGGCTATGTCCCGACCATCTAGTTTCCCTGTCACCATTACATAGCGGCCCTCAGAATCTATGCAAAAAGAACAATTGATGGACAGAATGCAGAGTAATGTCATACATTCACCCCAGTACAGAGATCTGGCCTAAATCCATCGTTTTTTTGCTCACCATGCCATTCCAGTTTGGACCCAGCCATATGCAAATCAGTCTTGACCCTGCGCCCAATGGGAACAGTCCAGCCCGAACTGCCAAGCCAGGTCCTCCCTGGACTGGAACCAAGCATCCTAGGACCGGTTTCGGGCTTTCAACCCTCATCAGCCAGGATAGCTTGACTCCAGTGGCATGGAGAGCACGGGACCCACGTCTGGGCATACCCGTCCCACTCGGGGTGACAAATGCAAAAAGAACAATTGATGGACAGAATGCAGAACAATGTCATACATTCACCCCAGTACAGAGATCTGGGCCTAAATCCATCGTTTTTTTGCTCACCATGCCATTCCAGTTTGGACCCAGCCATATGCAAATCAGTCTTGACCCTGTGCCCAATGGGAACAGTCCAGCCCGAACTGCCAGGCCAGGTCCTCCCTGGACTGGAACCAAGCATCCTAGGACCGGTTTCGGGCTTTCAGCTCTCATCAGCCAGGATAGCTTGACTCCAGTGGTATGGAGAGCACGGGACCCACGTCTGGGCATACCCGTCCCACTCGGGGTGACAAATGCAACAAGAACAATTGATGGACAGAATGCAGAACAATGTCATACATTCACCCCAGTACAGAGATCTGGGCCTACATCCATCGTTTTTTTGCTCACCATGCCATTCCAGTTTGGACCCAGCCATATGCAAATCAGTCTTGACCCTGTGCCCAATGGGAACAGTCCAGCCCGAACTGCCAGGCCAGGTCCTCCCTGGACTGGAACCAAGCATCCTAGGACCGGTTTCGGGCTTTCAGCCCTCATCAGCTGAAACCGGTCCCAGGATGCTTGTTTCCGTTCCAGGGAAGACATGGCTTGGCAGTTCGGGCTGGACTGTTCCCATGAGGCACAGGGTCAGACTGATTTGCATATGGCCATGTCTGAACTGGGGTGGCGGAGTGAGCTAAAGAATGATGATGGATTAAACCCGGATCAGTTAACTGGGGGTGAGTGCTTGCAATGTTCAACGCTCCGTCCATCATCCCCTTTGGTTTTGCTTTGTTCGCCCTAAGTTGGCAGGGTATGCCCAGACGTGGGTCCCTTGCTCACTTTGCCACTGGATTCAAGATAGCCTGGCTGATGAGGGCTGTGAGCCCGAAACCGGTCCCAGGATGCTTGTTTCCGTTCCAGGGAAGACATGGCTTGGCAGTTCGGGCTGGACTGTTCCCATGAGGCACAGGGTCAGACTGATTTGCATATGGCCATGTCTGAACTGGGGTGGCGGAGTGAGCTAAAGAATGATGATGGATTAAACCCAGATCAGTTGACTGGAGGTGAGTGCTTGCAATGTTCAACACTCCATCCATCATCCCCTTTGGTTTTGCTTTGTTCGCCCTAAGTTGGCAGGGAATGCCCAGACGTGGGTCCCTTTCTCACTTTGCCACTGGATTCAAGATAGCCTGGCTGATGAGGGCTGTGAGCCCGAAACCGGTCCCAGGATGCTTGTTTCCGTTCCAGGGAAGACATGGCTTGGCAGTTCGGGCTGGACTGTTCCCATGAGGCACAGGGTCAGACTGATTTGCATATGGCCATGTCTGAACTGGGGTGGCGGAGTGAGCTAAAGAATGATGATGGAGTAAACCCAGATCAGTTGACTGGGGGTGAGTGCTTGCAATGTTCAACACTCCGTCCATCATCCCCTTTGGTTTTGCTTTGTTCGCCATAAGTTTGCAGGGTATGCCCAGACGTTGGTCCCTTGCTCACTTTGCCACTGGATTCAAGATAGCCTGGCTGATGAGGGCTGTGAGCCCGAAACCGGTCTCAGGATGCTTGTTTCTGTTCCAGGGAAGGCATGGCTTGGCAGTTCGGGCTGGACTGTTCCCATGAGGCACAGGGTCAGACTGATTTGCATATGGCCATGTCTGAACTGGGGTGGCGGAGTGAGCTAAAGAATGATGATGGATTAAACCCAGATCAGTTGACTGGGGGTGAGTGCTTGCAATGTTCAACATTCCGTCCATCATCCCCTTTGGTTTTGATTTGTTCGCCCTAAGTTTGCAGGGTATGCCCAGACGTGGGTCCCTTGCTCACTTTGCCACTGGATTCAAGATAGCCTGGCTGATGAGGGCTGTGAGCCCGAAACCGGTCCCAGGATGCTTGTTTCCGTTCCAGGGAAGACATGGCTTGGCAGTTCGGGCTGGACTGTTCCCATGAGGCACAGGGTCAGACTGATTTGCATATGGCCATGTCTGAACTGGGGTGGCGGAGTGAGCTAAAGAATGATGATGGATTAAACCCAGATCAGTTGACTGGGGGTGAGTGCTTGCAATGTTCAACACTCCGTTCATCATCCCCTATGGTTTTGCTTTGTTCGCCCTAAGTTGGCAGGGTATGCCCAGACGTGGGTCCCTTGCTCACTTTGCCACTGGATTCAAGATAGCCTGGCTGATGAGGGCTGTGAGCCCGAAACCGGTCCCAGGATGCTTGTTTCCGTTCCAGGGAAGACATGGCTTGGCAGTTCGGGCTGGACTGTTCCCATGAGGCACAGGGTCAGACTGATTTGCATATGGCCATGTCTGAACTGGGGTGGCGGAATGAGCTAAAGAATGATGATGGATTAAACCCAGATCAGTTGACTGGGGGTGAGTGCTTGCAATGTTCAACACTCCGTCCATCATCCCCTTTGGTTTTGCTTTGTTTGCCCTAAGTTGGCAGGGTATGCCCAGACGTGGGTCCCTTGCTCACTTTGCCACTGGATTCATGATAGCCTGGCTGATGAGGGCTGTGAGCCCGAAACCAGTCTCAGGATGCTTGTTTCCGTTCCAGGGAAGACATGGCTTGGCAGTTCGGGCTGGACTGTTCCCATGAGGCACAGGGTCAGACTGATTTGCATATGGCCATGTCTGAACTGGGGTGGCGGAGTGAGCTAAAGAATGATGATGGATTAAACCCAGATCAGTTGACTGGGGGTGAGTGCTTGCAATGTTCAACACTCCGGCCATCATCCCCTTTGGTTTTGCTTTGTTCGCCCTAAGTTGGCAGGGTATGCCCAGACGTGGGTCCCTTGCTCACTTTGCCACTGGATTCAAGATAGCCTGGCTGATGAGGGCTGTGAGCCCGAAACCGGTCCCAGGATGCTTGTATCTGTTCCAGGGAAGACATGGCTTGGCAGTTCGGGCTGGACTGTTCCCATGAGGCACAGGGTCAGACTGATTTGCATATGGCCATGTCTGAACTGGGGTGGCGGTGTGAGCTAAAGAATGATGATGGATTAAACCCAGATCAGTTGACTGGGGGTGAGTGCTTGCAATGTTCAACATTCTGTCCATCATCCCCTTTGGTTTTGCTTTGTTCGCCCTAAGTTTGCAGGGTATGCCCAGACGTGGGTCCCTTGCTCACTTTGCCACTGGATTCAAGATAGCCTGGCTGATGAGGGCTGTGAGCCCGAAACCGGTCCCAGGATGCTTGTTTCCGTTCCAGGGAAGACATGTCTTGGCAGTTCGGGCTGGACTGTTCCCATGAGGCACAGGGTCAGACTGATTTGCATATGGCCATGTCTGAACTGGGGTGGCGGAGTGAGAAAAAGAATGATGATGGTATAAACCCAGATCAGTTGACTGGGGGTGAGTGCTTGCAAAGTTCAACACTCCGTCCATCATCCCCTTTGGTTTTGCTTTGTTCGCCCTAAGATGGCAGGATATGCCCAGACGTGGGTCCCTTGCTCACTTTGCCACTGGATTCAAGATAGCCTGGCTGATGAGGGCTGTGAGCCCGAAACCGGTCCCAGGATGCTTGTTTCTGTTCCAGGGAAGACATGGCTTGGCAGTTCGGGCTGGACTGTTCCCATGAGGCACAGGGTCAGACTGATTTGCATATGGCCATGTCTGAACTGGGGTGGCGGAGTGAGCTAAAGAATGATGATGGATTAAACCCAGATCAGTTGACTGGAGGTGAGTGCTTGCAATGTTCAACACTCCGTCCATCATCCCCTTTGGTTTTGCTTTGTTCACCCTAAGTTGGCAGGGTATGCCCAGACGTGGGTCCCTTGCTCACTTTGCCACTGGATTCAAGATAGCCTGGCTGATGAGGGCTGTGAGGCCGAAACCGGTCCCAGGATGCTTGTTTCCGGTCCAGGGAAGACATGGCTTGGCAGTTCGGGCTGGACTGTTCCCATGAGGCACAGGGTCAGACTGATTTGCATATGGCCATTTCTGAACTGGGGTGGCGGAGTGAGCTAAAGAATGATGATGGATTAAACCCAGATCAGTTGACTGGGGGTGAGTGCTTGCAATGTTCAATACTCCGTCCATCATCCCCTTTGTTTTTGCTTTGTTCGCCCTAAGTTGGCAGGGTATGCCCAGACGTGGGTCCCTTGCTCACTTTGCCACTGGATTCAAGATAGCCTGGCTGATGAGGGCTGTGAGCCCGAAACCGGTCCCAGGATGCTTGTTTCCGTTCCAGGGAAGACATGGCTGGCAGTTCGGGCTGGACTGTTCCCATGAGGCACAGGGTCAGACTGATTTGCATATGGCCATGTCCGAACTGGGGTGGTGGAGTGAGCTAAAGAATGATGATGGATTAAACCCAGATCAGTTGACTGGGGGTGAGTGCTTGCAATGTTCAACACTCCGTCCATCATCCCCTTTGGTTTTGCTTTGTTCGCCTTCAGAATCTATGAGCTGTTTTGTGCAATAAAAGGGCACTCCCGCCCGCAGCCAAATCAGTACCCCCCCGGCGAATGCCGAATAAGTAGTATAAAACGCTTGGCCTCGCCAACGTCGCTGTAAAGCCCTACCCTCCTGTGCCTGCAAGTGAGTCTCCTGAAGTAGTGCAATCTGGACCCCTCTACGGACTAGGTAAGCATGTATTTTATGACGCCTCCACATTGAGTGCATTCCCCGCACATTCCATGAAATACATTTTAAAGCATTAGTAGTACCCATTGCAATAAGTCAAACATCGCTCTAGTATGATCTTTGCTAGTGGCATGCCTGTCCCTAAAAATACCCTGAACGCACAGAAACTCCCAACTCCCCCTCCCCAGGACAGTTACTATCAAACTAGCTCCCATCCAAACTAAGGTAATAAACCCAAAGTCCTCTGTGAGTTACAGAGGTATAGGGAGCGCAGCTGTCTCGAGGGACTTTCGCTAATCGTAGTGCATCAGCCACCCATAAGGAAAGTTAGTCCCGGAACAAGGACAGTCATTATGAGTCCAGCACCCCTCCGAACTTCTAAGCCATTCTAGCTTACCATACTCGTTCAAATAATATCATCTGCTGTATTAGATGTCACTGCAGGCATCTTCACGCTGTCACTATGGGACGTGTCCATTTCATTATCGGCTGATTCCCTAGAAGATTCGGCCTCTGCCGTTGGGGTGGGGCTCCGAGCCTGCGCCAATGCTACCACTGCTTGTAGAGCCTCGGCTCGTTCCCTCTCCGTTCGAGACGACGATGGCTTCTTCTGGGTCCTCCTGCGGGGTCGACGGTTCAGTCGCTTCAGGGAGTCATTGGGCCTCTGTTCGGTGTGTCCAATTGTACTCTCTCGCGGCGTTCCGCTTTTGTAAACCTCTAGCCAGTCCCAGGCATCCCTAGGAGAGTCAAAGTAGTGAGTGTTCCCCTCCAGGATGATACACAGTCGGGCCAGGGAACATCAAAGAATATTGGAGGCCTTTGTCTCGTAATGCTTTCTTGACCTCTACATAGGAGGCCCGCTTCCTCTGTACCGCCAAGGTGTAATCCGGGAAAAGGGTGACTCTTCCACTGCCTACAGTGAAGGGGGCCCCAGACCTCGCCCATTGCAGGAGTAGGTCCCTGTCTCGGAAATGTAACAGGCGGGCCACCACCGGACGTGGAGTCCTCTCCGGAGCCAACGGCCTTGCTGGTACTCTATGGGCACGCTCTAGAGTGTAAAAGGTAGACAGGCCCTCAGGGGCCACAACGTTTGGGAACCAAGCTTCCAGGAAAGACACCATGTCATCACCTTCTGTTCCTTCCGGAAGACCCACGACCCTGACGTTATTTCTACGGTTGCGTCCTTCCGCATCCTCAGCCCTAGGTTCCAATAGGCTCACTCTGTCCGTGAGGGCCCCCATCTGCTGTTTGATAGCTTTCTGCGCCGGAGTCAGTTCTGTTATACTGGTTTCAGTGTTCTTTACCCTCTCTGAGAGTTTCTTGTGTTCTTCATGCAGCAGACCAAGCCCAACCGCTACAGTGCTAATGTCCTGATGGAGAGTGGCCTTCGTGTCCGCTATGGCCTCCAATATTTTATGAAGCTGTTGCTGCACAGGGTCCTCTGGTGTGGACTGCGACTGCTCAGGAGTGCTATCTTCCGGGTCCTGGGAGGCCCCAACCTGGCGGCCCCTTGGCTTTCCCATGGTGGTGTGGTATTTAGGAAACAAAAGCGAAAGCAGTTCCGTCACCTCCACACCTCCTTCAATTCACCACGTAGTGGTCTCCAAGTGGCAGGCCACTGTACACAGCCACTCTTCCTCCGGTGGGTATCAGCTCCTCTTTTCATGTCGTCTTCCACAGCAGGTGGGATCCTCCACGATCCCCTTATCAAGTACTGGTATTCAGCGACCCAGTCCGATCCTCAGGGGAATAGTTATTACTACTCCTCTAAGGGGGCTACCAGTCGAAGTATGTAGATCCAACAATTCATGACTTTAATCTGGGCATACAAAGGGCATGTCACTTATAAGCCCATGCACAGTATTCTCGGGCACAAAACTCCCTTCAAATGTAGAGTCTAGATCATGCTCAAGATAAAGCTCTGCTGCCCGCTACAGGTCCCAGTGCCAGATGCCGCCCCCGGAGGTCCGGAGGCGCCGGCTGTCGTCGCGGTTCTACTTCATGCAGTCATTCCCGGGGACCCACTGCAGCTCTCCTCCATGCTGATTGCCACAGTCGGTAGGGGCCAGAAGGGATCCGGCACTAATGCACAGCTACTGAGGTCCACTCTGGTAGTACTCGCCCAGTGCAGGGCTCTCTTTCGCTCCCTGTTCCGCTGCGAGCAGTAACCTCAGGCGTGCCGTTAAATTTAGAAGACACCAGCTCTTCTTTGCCAACCCCAGGGGGCCCACTGTTCATCCGTGACGGCCAGGAGTCCGGCACCCCGCTTAGTACCTGTCTGACGCGCTGCATCGGCTCCACTCACTCTAGGGAGCCGTAGGCCCTCCCAGGGACCTTTTCTCAGGCCGGGGCTCGATCGTTGTTTCGATCGCGTTCCTGCGGTCAGTGGCCGCACCGATGGTCTCCGTCCTCCGTACGCTTTCCGGTGTTGCTCTCAGCCGATTCCCAGGGCAGTCACTATGGAGCGCGGGGAGTCGTCTTCAGGAGCCGGGCCGGGTCGCAGTAATTTCTGGAGCCGCCCTCTCCGCCATTTTGCGTAGAGTCGTCCATCCACACTCTCCTGCCAGCCTCAGCTTACAAGTCTCGGCACGTAGCCGCCGCCAAAGTCGCTCCAAGCACTCTCCCTGTGGCTCCGGTCTTCCACAGGGTGCTGGGGATATTCGAAGCAGTTCCCGCTATACGTTTACTCAGGAGAAGTGGAGGGCTGATGCGGAGCTCTCTGCTCACGCGTCCGCCATCGTCCCCGGCGAAGCCATGCCCCCCCACATAGTGTGGTTTGATTAGGTCGATTGAGACAAATCTTTTCTCCTTTTTTCCAGCAAGAGGCAGCAGAAGTACAGTTCTTGTTCCCTGAACTGCTAAGACCGGTACAGGCTTTCTGTATGATGGCCCAAATTCTTTCTTGTCCGCTATTTTCTCTCTGACCAGATCCCCGACTTTTGGGATCCAGACAGGTCTTGCCGTGACTGATTTGACTTCCCCAGTGGCGGTCTGCTTCAGGTGGACATTACTTAGTTGTGTCCTGTCGGTTTTTCCTCACCACAACCGAATTTCCCTCGGGATGGTACAGAGAGGAGTGCCGCAATGCTACACCCAATCCTCCCATTGCCTCCTTGTAAGCCCGAGACCTAAACGCAGGGCCATGGTCAGAATGTAATGTGCCAATTGCGTATGTCCCTATAAAGACTCGCAAATCCTTTATAACAGTTCGAGCGTCAGCCGAGCGCTGGGGCCACAACCATAGGAATTTCGAGCAGGAATCCACTGCAACCATTATATACTTGTAATTCCCATCTCTTTGTAGGGGGCCGCAGTGGTCCAGATAAACGCACGCTAGTGGTTTATCAGGTATTAATAATGGTGTCTGAGCTGGACGTGCTACAGTAGAACCTTTCATCTGCTGGCAGATGTCACATTCCAAGAAATAGTTTTTAGCCTGTTTTCTTAAACCTGGCCACCAATAGCGTTGTTTCAATAAACAAACAGTCGCTGAAACTTCAGCATGTGCAGAACCTAGCCCTTCATGCGCTGCTAAGATTAAACCTAGCCTGCGATCCATGTTTGGAATTTCTCTATCCCCCACTCCAGGAATCTGAGCAAATGGAATGTTATTGGCATCTAACTTGTAGGAGCACTTGAGTTGAAACTTCTTTGGTAGTGCTTTGCTGTTCTTGCGTGAAGCAATGACAGCCACCATAATCTCTCCGTCTATTCTCGTTTTAGAACAAGTGATTGCAGCTACGGAAGCCGTACGTACAGCCCCATTTGCGGCTTCATCAGCCAATAAATTCCCTTCAACGTGAACGCCATCACGCTGATGACTCAGTGTATGTATCACCTGAGCCCTCGGTAGTTCGGTTTTCAACTTCACTACCTGTTCCCATAGCATTTTATGCTTAATTGTGCCACTTTTTGCATCTTTATACCGTTTTGATCCCAGTGTTGCAAATATTTATTATATGACTGCACACAGTAAAAGGAATCGCACACAATTAGTGTGGGGAATTCTCGATCCATATTTACTAGTGCCAGTATCAGCGCTTTTAACTCTGCCAACTGTGCCGGTAAGTCTCCTAGAGGTTGCGTTTTTGTGCAACTCGGATGGAACTTTCCATCCCGCATGCGACCTTTAACGATTGCACACGCTGCATTATATTGTTGCTTACTCCCTTTGGCCGGTTGAGCAGATCCATCAGTGTAAATTATAAATTCATACTGATCTAGAGGCATAATTTCGTTTGGTAGAGGATATTCTTGTTCGTATTGCAGAAATGCTTGTGTCTTTAAATTTGGGTCGTACCTGTATTCTACATCTGTTACAGTGAGAGAATTAGCTCATTGTATCCATCTCGGATGTAAGGCTTTTGTGTTAGGAACTCTCACCTTTGTTGCAGCCTCTAAGGCTGGAACCGGAGTCACTACTATTATTCGTTTCCCCTGAGCCAGTGCTCTTTCTCTCACTACAGCAGTCTGTACTGCTGTTAGAATCTTTTCTGAAGATGCGAAGTGCATCTCAGCATTTGTGTACAATTGTGATTTGTATGCTATTGGTACTGTTTCACCTTCATTGTATGTCAGATAGTTATACCCAGATTGACCCGCAATTATGCGGATCACTAGGTTGCGTACGTTTATGCGTGTCTGTAAGTGTTTGGAAGCTATCATGTCAGCTTGTAGGGAACGAAGTGTATCTGTGTGTTCCTGTGTCCAATATCTTACTGAAAAAATAGGTTTTATTAAATCGTAGAAAGGTTTTACTCTTTCTGCGTAATCCAAAATGTATGTTCTACCAAAATGTAGGAATCCCAGTATTGATTGTAGATTTTTTAATGATTTTTGGAGTTTGGAGCAGCGCGCATTTTTCTAAAAAATTGGCTGCCAGGCTTTTCCCTTCACTTGAAAGCTCATATCCTAAAAACAGGACACTGAGGTGGGCAATTTTTGATTTTTTAAAGTTGAATTTGTAGCCCTCAGATGCAAATCCCAAAATTATGGTATTCACTCTGTTTAAGTGCTCCTCTAGGTCATCATCCGTCAGATAAATATCATCCACATAGGACAATGCCTCTTCATCTAAATTTTGAAGTTACTCTGTTACCCTGGCTGAAAACAACCCCAGGCTGTTCTTATACCCCTGGGGGAGTCAACGAAATTGCCGCTGGGACCCCAACGCTGAGAATGCTGTTAAATACCTGCTTTCAGGCGCTATATTTTGGCAGAAAAATCCATTTGAGATATCAAGTGTCGTTTTATATTTTTTCCGCACAATGTTATTCATTATGCGGCACTGTGTGCATTCTGGACAGCAAATGTCTTAGTGCAAGTGTTTAAATGTCTGTAGTCTAAAACTAGACGCTATGTATTGTCGGGTTTCATGACTGGAAACAAAGGATTGTTCATTTGAGAGGTGCAGGTTTCAATCACCCCTTGGTATTCAAGTTGATCTAAAATCTCCCTGACCTGTTTTTTAGCTTCTTGCTTTATTGAATACTGCCTCTGTGCAGTTGGAGTATTTTTTAACGGAATTATGTGGTGGGTTGAACCCTCATCCCATCCAACATGGTTCTTGTATAATGCCGGAGCCTGGGCTATCACCCACTCCTGCACATATGTGCGTTGCAAGTGCCTGGGAATATGATCTGCGAAGGCTCGTAGAATTACCGTTTCTCCTTTAGGGCAATCCATGACGAATGCTGGCGGCCAATCCTGTTCAGCTAACAAAATGTCATAGCCAAACGTGAGGTTCTCCCAAAAGAGACCTCTAACTGTTATACATTTGTCCCCCTCCATCTGGAGCGTTATTTTATATACTTTATGTGGGACACTCACCCTAGTATCGGGTGTTTCCACCGTGATATAATCATTCAAGTCCGGTGTCAACAGAAATTTCATCAGGTTCCGGCGAGCTATTGTTATTTCTGCCACACTGTCTAGCATCGTCAGAGCCCATTCCCCGTTCAGTAGTCGAGTCCTCAGATTTCTGGGCTTGTCTGATCTTTAGACCTGCAACTTTCTTCTTTTTGAACTGTGGCTTTTGCTTTGGCTTGTCTTCTTTTTTGGAAGTATAATCTTGAGCGTGCTGCTTGTCTCTGGACTTTGTACGCTCTTCTTGTCTCTCTGACCGTCCTTCCCTCTCGGAGTTTTTCGATGAACCCTGAAAGGAATGAGAGGAACGTGTATCAGTATCCTGATACCTGTCAGGTTTCCTAATATTATCCCTATTCCTAAGGTTATACCTCTTTTCGGAGGGCTCCTGTGGAGGAGATCTACCTCGGGATTGAGATCTGTTTCCTTTGAAATTTCGTTGTTTTTTATTGTCCCACTTCTTCTTTGTAGAAGTAGGTGTCTGCTTGGAAGTGTCCTTTTCAGGACTGCCCATCAGTTGTGGTTTTAAGGCTTTCCCACCCAAACTGTCTCTGCCTAATTCTGCATATGCAGTTTCAATTATTTTGCGTAGTTCGTGTTCCTGTTCTAAAGGACTGAACTCCCTTAGGCGTTGGCGGATTGCCACTGAAGCTGCTTCCCCCTTAATATTAGCTAGTATTATGGCTGATACCTGGGCATAGTTACCTAGTTACTTCATCCCTAAGTTCAAAGCAGGCTCTGCTCCGTACTCGTTTTGTATTTGTCTTAATACATCTGGTATCACTGCTAATGAAGGAATACCATGAGTCCTGGTATAAATGGCAGCAAAGACTGTACCCCATGTGGTACAATCCTCTACTTGTGGTGTTATCCCCATGGGCAAGCAGATTGTTAGCATTCTGTTTTTTTCATACGGGGTAGTATTCTGGAATACTGCCTCTAGCTGCGTTATTTTCTGAGCTACCCAGAATGGCATTTGTTCACATTTTGTGGGCATTTTACCCATCACTGCGTGTAATGTTTGTGGTGTGATTTTAGTTGCTGTACCCTGTGATTGAGTTCCATTTGTTGCAACTATTGCTGACTGGACTGTAAATGTCCTCATGACGAATTGCGTCATGTTTCTGTATATTTTTATTAAATCTTTGTGTTGTATGAGTAAGTCTCCTGGTGGCATTGTTTCAATGTCAGGATGTGGTGTGTTGGCCGCTAATATCGGCCATGTTGCCCCTTCTCCTCCGAGCGTGCCTAATCATACTCTTCCTCTTATGTGGGGTAGCGCCTTTAAACCAGTATAAATGTTCCTGGTACGTGAGCGGAATTTCAATGTCCTCAAATGGACAATATTCCACTGGTGCATCTCCTTCCGTGTAGGAGTGAAATCTTTGTGTTCTGGCATTTGCTGCTGGGAATGTAACCCACAAATAAAATACCTCTGTTTTGTTTGATTCGTGTGCCTCAATCACGAAAACTACTAACCCCCCCCTCGCTGATAAACCATTTTCTAACAGTTTCAGGGCGACTGTGTGTCTGAATTTTTCTGCAAACGGAATTGCATCTGCATCTTCTTCCCTGGCTGAGAGGTGTAGATTTACTCTTACGTCATCTCTATCCTCAGTAATTTTTGTAAAGAAGAAGTTTGTACAGGGGAATTTAGATAAGGTTTTATGCACAATTTAGGAACACTGTGTCCTTAAAGCTTGATTAACCAACAGCTAATAAATAGGATTTTTCGCCTACTCAGCTGTGGCGGAGTATGTGCCCACCCACTCCAGACGTCTCTGGTGTTTTGTGAGTAGGGTCTCTGAGAATAGCACGACTGAACTACTCAGATTCTACTGTTAAATAAGTACCCAACCAACGTTGGCGGCGCCATGTCGTGTAGTTCCTATATTACCTATAAGGATCTGCGCGTTTGGATAACATAAACTGTGGGATTAGTGGCAGACTGATTCCATGCACCCCCACCGGGTATGTTAGCCGGTCTGTATCAACTAGCTCACAGTGCCACTATAATCTCCTCTTATCGGTGAGAGAATAGCTTCTGGCAACCTCAGAACATGACAACCCTGATCCCCCAGGATCGTGGAAACAATATACTACTTTTCCCTCAGTCACTCGTGCTCACTTAGTTTGTACTCAGAGATACACAGAATAAACAGGCTGGGCATTTCAATAAGTATTTATTGAACAGTTGTTATTCTAGTGTAGAATATATGAGCGGTAACAACCATAAGACAGTAGCAGAGATATATGATTAGCAGTACTACGAAAGTAAAGGGATGGTAAAGCTCTACCATTTTGCAATAATCATGAATACATACATGTATATAAAACAAATGATAAAAAAAAGTGCGTACTCCTACGATGCCTCCCTAACTAGATGTACCTAAATGTACCTAGCATCTGTGTAGATGTTATGCCAAGAATCCCTCTAGGATCTAGTCCATCCCATTACCTGAGAATGAGAGAGTATGGGACCCCGCCCTGGTCTCGAGTTGGACACCCCGCGAGGGATGTTAGACCACTGCTAGCTAGAGCGTCTGCATGCAGGAACCTCAGCGTCTCTGGTCAGTGTGTCAGCCGGGAAGTCACGGTCTCCTCTATCTTCCTAAGCAAGATGTGATGTATTTATACCCACAGGTCTCCCCAGGGGTCCTACCTTGCTGTGTTACTGTGTCGGCCTAAAGGATGACGTCAGGCCTGAACTTTATACAGAGATATTATACAGGAGATGGTAATCCTGCTGTTAGTCCTGCTGTGCTTCCAAGAAGCCTCGTGCATAATGTATGAGAATCGAACTAGGGAAAACCCGCGTTCTGAATGCAGTGTCATAACTGGGTAAAAGGTCAGTGCCCAAGAACCGTTATGTATGTAATGTAAGGAAGGATATAGGTGAAAGGTTATAATGTTATCTGAGCCTATATAGGGTACCTATATGGAATATAACAAGAATGTCCCCTTGTCTTCTTTATAAGCTTTATTTCGTCTAGGGACATTCCTTTATGGAACTGATACTTTCTTTGCTTTGCGTTTTTTGATTGACTTAATGGAATTTTATGCTTAAATTGACAAATGACTAATTGTACGAATAAAGCCTGTAACTTTAGCCAATCTTTTAATAAACCTTCATGGTTTAGAAATTATCCTCACTGTCGTTCTTGTGTAGACAAATGGGTTTCACTGTAATTTGACTTACACTGATGTTAGCTTCTAGAATACGCTTACATCTGGTATCTAAAGGTCAATAAGATCAGTGGCGCAATCTATTTGACGACTACACCAGAGCCTGTAGGTATAGAAAATTGTACTGTATCAACACTATGACAACTGTTGAGGCCATATAACCTTGCACTTTTTTATCCATTCTTGTACTAAAGCCTTGCATATGACAAAATGAGCAATAGATTTGCTTACAGTACTTGAATTCTGCTCTACGGGAGATAAACTTTGTCTCCTGATTTCTTAAACTCTGCCCCTATGAATTGCAGTGACTTTAATGGATGTAGGTGAAGCTTGGAGACATGAATTAGCAACTGTGTTATTGGAGGACTGTACACATCGTTTCACATGAAACTCAGACTCAGTGATGGGCGTAAACTATGCAGTGGTCCAAGTATGGGTGCCTCATCATTTCCTCTCCATGT
This sequence comes from Calotriton arnoldi, assembly GCA_963921515.1. Classification (NCBI taxonomy): domain Eukaryota; kingdom Metazoa; phylum Chordata; class Amphibia; order Caudata; family Salamandridae; genus Calotriton; species Calotriton arnoldi. The sequence continues at coordinate 119,959 of CAWUFW010021009.1, forward strand.
AACAAACCTGCCATAGAAGCAAGAATCTTTGTAATCACCTTGGGGGCTGTTTTTGGAGTCCCAAAGACATGACATTTATTGGAAAATGTGTGTTGTAAATGGCAAACCATAAATATTTATGGCGAGCTTTCCAAATTTGGATGTGTAGATAAACATCTTGTAGATCCAGACACTAAAAACTCTTGCAGATGGATTAGAAGAATCATCTTCTGCAATGTTGCCATTTTGAAAGATAACCTTGGGATCCCTTTGTTGAGTGATCTGAGGTTCATCACTGCCAGAACCCCCTGTTCTCGGTTGGGACTACAAAAAAACTTGAATAGAAGAGTCTCCCCAACCACTCCTGGGGCATGGACAACACTGCCTTTTTGCCTGTTAGTTCCCAAATTCCATTGATCAGAGCTTGTTTTCTGGTTGAACTCCCAGGAGGAGGAGTGATCATGGCTGTGGACTGGACTGGATGGGAAGAAAACTTAATTTGATATCCGATATTCCTCTGAATGATTTATTTACTAAGATTTTTATGTGTAGTGTGTACAAGGCTGAAGAGCAGCAGTCCACTTTACATAGCTATATACATTGAGAACACAAACATAGGAAAAAATAAATAAACTACCTCAACATATGACACAAGCTTGATAAAACGTCCATGATGTGCAAGTATGATAGGGAACCAAAAACTGCTATCGCTGGTAAGACAATCTACATCAGTAAATTATACAGGTTTCTTAAATGTTCCACGGCACAGTAGCAAACCATTGTGTTCGATTAGCAGGTTTCGTGTAAAAACGTAAAGATGAATAGGTATTGATAAACAAGTTATGGTCAGCATGAACACATTTGTGAATAATATAAGATTTTTTATAACAGGATCTGCCTTCAAAAGGAAGCAAACCAAACAAGTAAAGGAATGGAGTAATGTGATCGAAACGTAAAACCCCTGATACAAGATGAGGCAGTTGTATGCAGGAAAGCTTTGAGTGGCAAAAGATTAATTTTAGGAATGCCTGATAAAATGATGTTACCATAATCCAGTCTGGAAAGCACCATTGCTCCAGTTACTTTTTTTTAGACTTTCTTCTGGTAAGAAAGGTTTCATGCTTTTGATTAGTCCAAGCTGATAATTAGCACTCTTGATGATGATGTTGATGTGATCAAGAAGATTAAGTTTACTGACAAGAATGAAGCCAAGTGATTTGTCATTTTCAGTGATGGGTGTAGAACATCCTAGGACTTTAGTGAAGTCAGCCATTTTTGGGATGGAGGGAGTATGTAGCAAGATCAATAAGAACTCAGGCTTATTTACAAGCCCCTTTCACCAGCGGTGCATCACTTTTTTTTACGTACTGTCGGCGCAGTGTGCTGGCCCATATTTACAAGGCCACACAAGCCACCCTGCATGACTTTTCATGACCTTGTAAAGATGGCCCTTTTCATGCATTACTTAGCGTGAAAGGGGCGTGCCATGGGTGTTCTCATGCAACACCCATCAGTAGCGCCACGAAACTTGAGGGGGTCCCCCTGCAAAGTTCATGGAGGGGCCGCCTTCCAGACTTACTCTGAAGCTCTCAGGCCAGGGCACTGCGCTGAGGGGGCTCCCTGGAGCTCGGGCACCCCGCACTGTGGGGGCCTCTGTTATGCCCCTGACACCCATGGATTCTGCCACATTCCCAGACTTATGTTTCGCAAACCTGGGAATGCGTCAGAATCCTACGCCTCCTCAGGGGAGGCCTAAGACTGGTACAGTTTTGACAGAATTGAATGTGAAATGATGTTCAGTCATTGTAGTTTGCTAAGAGTTGATGACAATGATGCTATGTCATTTAGGGAGTAGATTTTCAAGTGTAGTTGGATGTCATTGGCATATTGGAGGTACTCACTGTCAAATTATTTTATTAGATTGCCTAAAGGTTCAAGGGAGAAGAAAAAGTAGGGGCAATGCCAGAGGTTTGTGGGATGCCTTGAGAGACTCTCTGTGGTTTGGACAAAGAACTTTCAATTTTGGTCTTTTGCGATTGGCTTGCAAGTTATGATGTGAACCAATTCAAGACTGTCTTTTTAAAGCTCATTCTGTCCATGTAAATGAGTAAGCGATGGTTGACTGTATCAAAGGCTGATAAGTTCAAGTAAAATCAGCAGGCAAGAGTCCCCGCAGTCAAAAATATGTAGAGCTTTGTCAATTAAGTAGTAGGATAGTGCTTTATGTGCTGTAGCCAGACCTGAAGCCAGACTGAAAGTCATCAGATCATTATGTACAAACTGCCTGAGTCGATTGTTTTTACAGCTTTTCAAGCTTTTGCCAGAAAAGATCCATCTTTAATTGAGGAGAAGTTTTTGGGGTCACAGTGATTCACTGTGGATGTATTTGAAATGGGACATACTTGCCATACCACCAGGCAGTAAAGAAAAATACTTCAAGAGAGACAAAGGTTGACGATTTTGGCCCACTGAGGAGATAGCTAGTACTGCATTTCCTTTGCTAGGTTAGCTGGCAGAAGATCCTCAAAATAGCTTGAGGGATTAAGTTTGTAGTTAACATTGCGTAGACTCAGGTTGTGTGATAATGTTGAACCCTGACTATTTGATTTGTGGGAGTGCTTCATGTTCAATATATCTGCTGCACCACAGCTTTGTTAGCATTGACTGTCCAAAAACGACCCACAAGTGGTGATTAAAGCACATACCTTACACCTTGAAGACACTGAAGTAATATTGATCCTGGCCAGTGATCATTCAGGTGCCACCCTTACCTTTCTGTTTTTGCTCCTATGAGTGGACAGTGACAGCACAGACCTTCACTGCCAACTGAACATCACCAAGATTAAATCACAAAAATATTCTGCAATCCAGACTGGGGAGCCTGGAAACAGTTGCCAAGGTGCCTAGTTCTCATCAAAACCGCCTTGTCTGAACTTCCAGATATACATCTGCCTTTGGAGAGACAACAAACCAGGAAGTATCAGGCCAAAGAGGGACGGCTAAATGCGACGGGTTGGAGGATCCTGGAAAGGTTCAGTAATGAATCAGAAAATGGACTTCTGGTAAAAAGCAAGGGGCGTTTTGTCTGCAACATGCTTCATTTTGTTGTGAAATAAAGGAGCACGAAAAAGAATGGGGCGATGCCTTGATATTCACCACAGGATGGGAAAAGTAAACATGGGCAGGAGATGTGATTAGTATACTTAAGTCTTTAGTGCACCAAAATGGATCATAATGATCCTTTAGGAGAGCTACTTCATTATTTAAGTATACATCACTATAGTAATTTAGGGTTTTGAAATGAGGAATCTTTGAGTTAAGAGGTATAATTAGCATTATTTAGACAGCATCTCAGAGATTTGCTTTGTTCAACCATCTATCTCCTCCTCAAAATGACTCCAGTAGGAATAGTGGTAAAAGGGCCCAATATGTAGCATAAGCTCTCCCAAGAGAGCGGTGCGTGTGAGCTGGTTGAGGAGGCTGCAAAAACATCTGAAAAAGATCACTGAGGTATTGCCCAGCTCATCCTAAGGCCAGGTACGTTGGGAGGCAAGGATCATTCTCATTAAAGTTTTTATATATATATATATATAGCCGCGAGGATGCCCTACTGCGTATACAGCGGATCCGCATGGCCTAACCAGGTCGTGCTTATGGAATGGGGAGTCCGCATTTGAATGATGGACTATAAGCAGCTTTCAGCAACTCCTGCCACGCATCTACCCACTGGGGTTTTGACATTGGAGTTTATTTGAAAGTACGGCTGCACCCACGGGGGTTATACTGAATGTGAACTGCAAAGACCAGAAGGCCTTGGGTGCATACGCCTATCAGGGCGGGACTTCAATATTTAAGCGGATGTCACACGAAGCGCACCTGTTCTTTCTCTTTCTCCCTACAGCCTGTGAACAAGGACGGCAAGCGTCTGAAACGCGTCAGGCTTTTATCTGATTCGTGTTGGGGAACTGAAACTCTGCTATCTTCAAATAAAAGGAACAAACACTCCCCATGTGTGGCGCTCTCATTAAGGGCAACCTTTGTTTTGGATTCATAGCGGTTAGCCTTAGCCGCGAGGATGCCCTACTGCGTATACAGCAGATCCGCATGGCCTAACCAGGTCGTGCTTATGGAATGGGGAGTCCGCATTTTGAATGATGGACTATAAGCAGCTTTCAGTAACTCCTGCCACGCATCTACCCACTGGGGTATTGACATTGGAGTTTATTTGAAAGTACGGCTGCACCCATGGGCGTTATACTGAATGTGAACTGCAAAGACCAGAAGGCCTTGGGTGCCTACGCCTATCAGGGCGGGACTTCAATATTTAAGCGGATGTCACACGAAGCGCAGCTGTTCTTTCTCTTTCTCCCTACAGCCTGTGAACAAGGACGGCAAACGTCTGAAATGCTTCAGGCTTTTATCTGATTCGTGTTGGGGAACTGAAACTCTGCTATCTTCAAATAAAAGGAACTAACACTCCCCATGTGTGGCGCTCTCATTAAGGGCAACCTTTGTTTTGGATTTGTAGCGGTTAGCCTTAGCCGAGAGGACGCCCTACTGCGTATACAGCGGATCCGCATGGCCTAACCAGGTCGTGCTTATGGAATGGGGAGTCCGCGTTTGAATGATGGACTATAAGCAGTTTTCAGCAACTCCTGCCACGCATCTACCCACTGGGGTATTGACATTGGAGTTTATTTGAAAGTACAGCTGCACCCACGGGGGTTATACTGAATGTGAACTGCAAAGACCAGAAGGCCTTGGGTGCCTACGCCTATCAGGGCGGGACTTCAATATTTAAGCGGATGTCACACGAAGCGCAGCTGTTCTTTCTCTTTCTCCCTGCAGCCTGTGAACAAGGACGGCAAGCGTCTGAAACGCATCAGGCTTTTATCTGATTCGTGTTGGGGAACTGAAACTCTGCTATCTTCAAATAAAAGGAACAAACACTCCCCATGTGTAGCGCTCTCATTAAGGGCAACCTTTGTTTTGGATTCGTAGCGGTTAGCCTTAGCCGCGAGGACGCCCTACTGCGTATACAGCGGACCCGCATGGCCTAACCAGGTCATGCAAATGGAATGGGGAGTCCGCATTTGAATGATGGACTATAAGCAGTTTTCAGCAACTCCTGCCACGCATCTACCCACTGGGGTATTGACACTGGAGTTTATTTGAAAGTACGGCTGCACCCACGGGGGTTCTACTGAATGTGAACTGCAAAGACCAGAAGGCCTTGGGTGCCTACGCCTATCAGGACAGGACTTCAATATTTAAGTGGATGTCACACGAAGCGCAGCTGTTCTTTCTCTTTCTCCCTACAGCCTGTGAACAAGGATGGCAAGCGTCTGAAACGTGTCAGGCTTTTATCTGATTCGTGTTGGGGAACTGAAACTCTGCTATCTTCAAATAAAAGGAACAAGCACTCCCCATGTGTGGCGCTCTCATTAAGGGAAACCTTTGTTTTGGATATATATATATATAATCTGGTCCAAACGTCACGTCCCAAGGGAAGTGAAGAGACGGCACTCATTTAGGGGATGAACGCTATTACTTTATTATACCGAGAAAGCGAACAGGACGCGTTTCGGCTTCGCGGCTTTTACCACTGTAAGCAGAGACAGGTTAGCTCCATACTTATAGTAGCTAAATGCAAACATTTCCGGTACTGAATTTACATAAAAATAGTTAACGGACTGTGGGCGCCATCTTTGAAGGGATAAACCCTCAAACAAATATGTTAATGCAGTATATATATATATATATATATATATATTCACTGAAAAAACCATAGGTTTCAGGGGCGTTATAGTTAGTTGGACATTTCACTCGTACAAAACCATAGAAATTCCCCGTTATAGTTAGTTCAGCTAACTATAACTTCGCGCTACCCGCAATGCACTGCTGATGACGTCACATATTACATCACTCATGACATGGTCAGTGACATCACTCATGACATCACTGATGACATCTCAAATGACATCACTGATGACATCACTGATGACATCATCCTTGTGATAGAGTGGCAGACCTCCTCTCACCCTAATATAACCTTTGATACACACACTCAAAAATACAAACTAACATTTTCAAAACAATGGACATACCAATACCATTTACAACACACCTATTCAGTAATTCCAAGATCTACACACACATCCACTCATTCACCAACAGTCCCTATACAGTCACTCATACATGTACTCACTCATCATATGTACTCATACACCTATACATCCTGTTACACACCGCCACTCATCCATAGAGTTACTCACACACATAGTCACACATGCAAACAAAGTATCAAACATCGATTTACTTGCATATACAGTTATACACACACTACCACACTTACTTCTACAGAAACTTACACATACTTACTCTCTTAAACAATCACTTATAGAAACACCTACTTATTTGTACAGGAACTCTTCCAATCTCTCACTCTCACATATACTCACTTATATACACCAATACTCACATATACTAGTTTAAAACATATGTAGTTACTCATAAAGACACTATTGAGACAGTCATTCACTCACTAACACACCCATACACATACTCATCCACCTATACAGTCCTGCACACATGCTGTCTTCAACACATACAAACAGTGAGTCACTCATTCATGCATCTATGCACTAAGTAATACCCCCCACCGAACCATACACACACTCAGACACTCATACTGATACTCAAAAACCAACTAATAACCCATATAGACACTCATGTAGCTACTCACCAACCCATGCAGCCACTTATACACAAAGTGAGAGACTGATACAGATATTTTCATATTTAAACATTACTCACTAACCCATGTATTCACTAAGATACACTTAGTCAGTTATACAATCAATTTTACAAAACAAAATCATCCATTTAGACACTTATATACCCATTTATTCTTCCATCGACCTTGAGATATACATATATAAAACATATTTAATTTTCAGAAAAACACACATTCACTGGATGATGTCATCAGTGATGTCATCAGTGATGTCATTTGAGATGTCATCAGTGATGTCATGAGTGATGTCACCGACCATGTCATGAGTGATGTAATATGTGACGTCATCAGCAGTGCATTGCGGGCGCATAAGTTATAGTTAGCTGAACTAACTATAACGGGGGAATTTCTATGGTTTTGTACGAGTGAAATGTCCAACTAACTATAACGCCCCTGAAACCTATGGTTTTTTCAGTGAATTTCTAAGGTTTTTTTAAATGCTAATTTCTAACTATAACGTGCTTGAAACCTATGGTTTTTTCAGTGAATTTCTAAGGTTTTTTAAATGCTAATTTCTAACTATAACGTGCCTGAAACCTATGGTTTTTTCAGTGAATATATATATATATTTATTATACTATGTATACATGTGAAAATGTCTCGGTCCCCTGTTTGCCTCGGTGGCACGGAAAAAATGGATGGAACTGACGTCAGCACGCCGACGAGGTTCTCTTATGGCTCCGATGACGTCATACGGTGTCGCGAGCGGAGCCGTGCTATTATGACGTCCTTGTTGACGTGGGAGAGCTAGGAAAGAATTTCCGTGGAATGCTGGTGCAGGGGATATTCACCTAAGTGTTCAGGCTAGTCCTTTGGGAGCAACTGTTTATGTTGCCACTCCAGAAACCGAAACCAGTGATCCGAGGGCAGAGGCCCTGCAGATGGCACACGAGGTGGGGTGCCCAGTCGTGTGCACCGGCGGGGCAGCGAAGTGACAAGCACCACAACCCACAAAAAGGTAACGAGGGCACTGAATAACACAGGATCTTCTCTTTGTATCTGGCAGGAACAACGAAGTTAAAATGCCCTAGTACCAAAATGTAGAATTAGTGCTACAACGGTCTTCAAGAGGACCTGCGATGCCGCTTCTGCCTCCCGTACCCTGGAGGTGGCACATGGGTCACGCGGTACGGTCATACTGCGGTGGGACGCACACTCGTTGACCTCTCATGGCACTGCTCCACACTTCAGGGAGGACGCTTTCCATTAGCTATGTTTTCTGATGACATGTCGCGCCGGCCCCGTCCAACAACAGAACTCCTTTAGATCCAAACAGACTCTTCCACTCTCTCACCGGAAGTGAAACCAGGCCACGCGGACACTTTCACAATACAACAGCCGGGAATGCACTTTCCGGTAAACAAAACACATTCCTTCCTCCTAATTAATCAAATAAATGTCTCACTGAAGAACAGGGGCCAGCTTCAATCGGTAAACAGCCGTTACAACAACTTTTTTACTTTGCGATACCATTACAACGCATGCATTACCACGCATGCGTTGTACATCACAAAGTCATTACTACGCATTTATTTAGAACGCATGGTCATTTACCACGCATGCCTTTACAACAAATTTTGTTGTAAAGGTATGTATGGTAAATGACCATGCGTTCTAAAACATGTAGATCGATCCATGTCGTTGTAAGGAAACAGAGGCTGTTCCGTTTCCTCACAACGACGTGCACCGCCCCTCAGAGACAACGTGAAGCAGGAACCACGAGGAGAGAGGAACCACGAGAAGTGAGAGGTAAGGGGGATTGGGCATGGGGTGGGGGTCTCTTTTCTAGGGTTTAGGGTAGTGCAGTGGTGTTTGGGTGGTGTAGGGGGTCGTGCTGGGGGTAGTGTTTTAGGGTTTAGGGTAGTGCAGTGGTGTTTGGGTAGTGTAGGGGGTCGTGCTGGGGGTAGTATTTTAGGGTTTAGGGTAGTGCAGTAGTATAGGGGGTCATGCTGGGGGTAGTGCTTTAGGGTAGTGCAGTGGTGTATGGGTAGTGTAGGGGGTCATGCTGGGTTAGTGTTTTAGGGTTTAGGGTAGTGCAGTGGTGTTTGAGTAGTGTAGGGGGGCATGCTGGGGGTAGTGTTTTATGGTGTAGGGTAGTGCAGTGGTGTTTGGGTAGTGTAGGGGGTCGTGCTGGGGGTAGATTTAGGGTTTAGGGTAGTGCAGTGGTGTTTGGGTAGTGTAGGGATTCATGCTGGGGGTAGTGTTTTAGGGTTTATGGTAGTGCAGTCGTGTTTGTTTAGTGTAGGGGGTTGTGCTGGGGTAGTGTTGTAGGGTTTCTGTTAGTGCAGTGGTGTTTGGGTAGTGTAGGGGGTAGTGCTGGGGTAGTGTTTTAGGGTTTAGGGTAGTGCAGTGGTGTTTGTATAGTGTAGGGGGTAGTGCTGGGGGTAGTGCTTGTGTAGTGTAGGGGGTAGTGCTGGGGGTAGTGTTTTAAGGTTTAGGGTAGTGCAGTGGTGTTTGGGTAGTGTAGGGGTTCATGCTGGGGGTCGTGTTTTAGGGTTTAGGGTATGGCAGTGGTGTTTGGGTAGTGTAGGGGGTCATGCTGGGGGTCGATTTAGGGTTTAGGGTAGTGCAGTGGTGTTTGTGTTGTGAGGGGGTCGTGCTGGGGGTAGTGTTTTAGGGTTTAGAGTAATGCAGTGGTGTTTGTATAGTGTAGGGGGTTTAGGGTAGTGCAGTGGTGTTTGTGTAGTGTAGGGGGTCATGCTGGGGTTTGTGTTTTAGGGTTTAGGGTAGGGCAGTGGTGTTTGTGTAGTGTAGGGGTAGTTGTTTTAGGGTTTAGGGTAGTGCAGTGGTGTTTGTGTAGTGTAGGGGGTCATGCTGTGGGTAGTGTTTTAGGGTTTAGGGTAGTGCAGTTGTGTTTGTGTAGTGTACGGGGTCGTGTTTTAGGGTATAGGGTAGTGCAGTGGTGTTTGGGTAGTGTAGGGGGTCGTGCTGGGGGTAGTGTTTTAGGGTTTAGGGTAGTGCAGTGGTGTTTGTGTAGTGTGGGAGGTCATGCTGGGGGTAGATTTAGGGTTTAGTGTAGTGCAGTGGTGTTTAGGTAGTGTAGGGAGTCGTGCTGGGGGTAGTGTTTTAGGGTTTAGGGTAGTCCAGTGGTGTTTGTGTAGTGTAGGGAGTCGTGCTGGGGGTAGTGTTTTAGAGTTTAGGGTAGTGCAGTGGTGTTTGGGTAGTGTAGGGGGTCGTGCTGGGGTAGTGTTTTAGGGTTTAGGGTAGTGCAGTGGTGTTTGTGTAGTGTAGGGGGTCATGCTGGGGGTAGTGTTTTAGGGTTTAGGGTAGTGCAATGGTGTTTGTGTAGTGTAGGGGTAGTGTTTTAGGGTTTAGGGTAGTGCAGTGGTGTTTGTGTACTGTAGGGGGTCGTGCTAGGTTCTAGTGTTTTAGGGTATAGTGTAGTGCAGTGGTATTTGTGTAGTGTAGGGGGTAGATTTAGGGTTTAGGGTAGTGCAGTGGTGTTTGGGTAGTGTAGGCGGTCGTGCTGGGGTAGTGTTTTTGAGTTTAGGGTAGTGCAGTTGTGTTTGGGTAGTGAAGGGGGTCGTGCTGGGGTAGTGTTTTAGGGTTTAGGGTAGTGCAGTGGTGTTTGGGTAGTGTAGGGGTCAACCAACATGAATTTGTCCTTGTGTGATGTAACCAATGCTCATGTAAAGCACTCCAATACCTGACCAGTCTGCACTATATAAAACTGCAAAAAACAAAAAATAAAAAGTGTTTTGCACACTTCTGTCATTGGGCTATACGTGGGCTACCTCTGGGTGATATTTGTGCTACATTTGGGCTCTTTTTTCTCTGGTGGCCATCTTGGGAGACTTATTTGTTATGAAGTTTCCTAATTTCCTCATTTACTACAGTCTCCTCAGTAGGAAATGCTTTCAGTTTTTACTTTGATTCCATCAAGAAGGCATTCAGATGTGTCACACATTTGCCATAAATTCAGAATGTTAGCACTCTAGTTGTTCATTAGATCACTGTAGTAAAGCTACTGCTCACCAAGGAGTTAACTGGAAGTCTACTGCTGTTATTGAAAGTGATTGTTTCAGTCTGCATGTCAGAATTTTCTAATGAAATAGAAGAGGATTTGAGATCTCACTTAAAACATGCCCTAAATTTTCTTTTGCAGCACTAACCATAATTTCTATGGCAAAATGAACCCCTCATTTTGTTCCTTTTTAAATTAAATGTTTTAAGTGTTACCAGTTTATTCCAATCAAGATGGCTTCAGGTGTGCCATACTTTTGTCATAAGTAAGGCTGTTAGCACTCTAGTTGTTCTTTAGAACACTCTGGGAAGCTGCAGTAGAACACAAAGGCATCAACTGACAGGCTGCTCCTGTTGAAATATAACAGGAAGATATTTGAGATCTCACTTAAAACATGTCCTAATTTTTCTTTCTACAGCACTAACCATAATTTCTATGGCAAAATGAACCCCCTCATTTTGTTCCTTTTTAAATTAAATGTTTTAAGTGTTACCAGTTTATTCCAATCAAGATGGCTTCAGGTGTGCCATACTTTTGTCATAAGTAAGGCTGTTAGCACTCTAGTTGTTCTTTAGAACACTCTGGGAAGCTGCAGTAGAACACAAAGGAATCAACTGACAGTCTCTGCCATTGTTGGATGTACATGTTTTACTGAGAATGTCAGACTTCATTCTCACATGACTGAGAAAGATAATGTGAATTTACAGAAAATATGTTCTCATTTTAGCTTCTGGAGCACCTTCCAAAACTGTATGGGACAAGCATGTGAAAATAGTTTTCTCTCAAACATGATTCATGATATCCCAGCAGAAGGTTTTTCACAGGGTAAAATCACCTTAGAACACACCACAATTCCTGAAATTAGTATGGTACCATCAACAAATGAATTCTAATGTAACTAAAGTCTGTTATCACCCTTTATAGTTCTCCTTTTGGTAACCCTCAAAATCTTCGATTCACTACAATGCATTTCAATTGGGTACTATCATTTATATTGGTCCCAAGATGGCTGCCAGCAATTCCAGGATGAAGTGCTGACAGCCAATCAGATCTCACGATGACATGTGTGGTTAGGCTCCGCCCAGATATATATGTGTTTTTACTTTTGATTTTCTCAGCAACTACTGAACGGATTTACACCATTTAACAAAAGGGTTCTTTCTGAACCAAGAACTACCTCTTTGCCAAATTTGGTGTAATTCCGTTCAGCAGTTCGGGCTGTAGCCTTGCATAAAGTTTCCTATGGGAAATTGATTTTTTGACTCTTATTTTTTTAATTTCTCCGCAACTACTGAACGGATTTACACCATTTAACAAAAAGGGTTCTTTCTGAACCAAGAACTACCTCTTTGCCAAATTTTGTGTAATTCCGTTCAGCAGTTCGGGCTGTAGCCGTGGCTAAAGTTTCCTATGGGAAAATGAATGGGGAAAACACGTTTTGGGACCCCCCTTTTTTCTCGGCCCCCGCTTGAAGAATCACCCCAAAACTTTCAGGGTAGGAGCGGACCAGAGCGGGCCATAAAGTTTGAAAATTTCGCGAAGATTCGTCAACTGACGCAAGAGTTATTTCAAATAGAATGTTGCGGATTTCCTATGGAAAATAGGTCCTAACTATAACTATCTACTGGCGACCGCCAGTAGATAATATATATATATATATTCACTGAAAAAACCATAGGTTTCAGACATGTTATAGTTAGGAATTAGCATTTAAAAAACCTTTGAAATTCACTGAAAAAACCATAGGTTTCAGGCTTGTTATAGTTAGGAATTAGCATTTTAAAAACCTTTGAAATTCACTGAAAAAACCATAGGTTTCAGGCCTGTTATAGTTAGGGTTTAGCATTTAAAAAACCTTTGAAATTCACTGAAAAAAGCATAGGTTTTAGGGAAAGTTATAGTTAGTTGGACATTGCTGTGAGAAGTTGGCCTGGTATATGCTGTCCACTAATTATAGTGGGCACCTTGCACCAGTCCAAACAACCCCTTATTGGAGATAGGTTAAAGACAACCTTATTGAAAGCTATCCTAGTGGTAGCTATGGAGAGCAGCCTTCAGGCTAAGTCTTGAAGGAATGTAAAGCAGCTTGTTTTACCAGTCCATAATCTCTTGAGTGACCAAATGAAAGAGCACCACACCAGGTATATATTCAAAATATATGTATTTATTGCTAAACACACCCCTCTAGTCTCTTTATGAGGCTAGAGTTCGAAGTACATAAGTTATAGGTTATCAAATCACAGTAATAGCACAAATACACGTTTGGGCCCTAGGGGCGTACCAAACCATATACCAATAAAGTGGTATGCGAACCACGACTGAACTAGACACTAGGCCTAGAGCCTCTAGAAGTGCTTGGACCACAAGGAACCACCCAAGGTAGTGACACAGGGGACCTACGGGAGAGCGCGTGCAGTGTAAATACACAACCGCGATACGCAGTTGACTTCTATGGAGAAAGTCGGGATCGGGAAATTATAGAAAAGGGACACTTAAAAGAGGACTAGGACAAAACCCTTTGAGATCTAGGACTTTGAAGAGTCTCTACCCACGGGAGCACCGGAGTACTCGTGTTACCTCACCCAGGGAAGCCGGGTGCATAGGTGCCTTTCGGGGTCGGGTTTCGTCGTCGATTCGAGATGGCGATCTGCTGCAAAGTGCTGCTGGCGGCCAAGAGAAAAGTGTCCGGGTGGATCCAAGAGTGGATCGGAGTTCTGAAGAACCTGAAAGCAGAGGGGACAGAGTCTGGGTCACTAGCCAGTGACCAGGAAGGCGATGGACAGATGCCCACCGATGTCGAGTGCTTCAGGTGCGTTGACGGTCGTCTTGACTCTTCAGCCACGAGGTCCAGGAGCGTTGGCATTCGGCAGCAGCATACGTAACTTC
>CAWUFW010021010.1:0-133582 GCA_963921515.1 Calotriton arnoldi
ATGGTTAAGGAACCCATTTTTAGATCAGACTGGGACTGGTTACCACTATTCCAATGGGTGTTATTTTTAGGGCCTTTTGAGTAATCCTTTATTTTAGGTTTATCTCCTCCCTCTTCATTTAGTTGGAAAACCTGAGCACCTGTGGATGTCACCCCAATATACCTTATTTTATCTTTAAACCTAAAAATATTTTTGAACTAATATAACACTCACCTTTAGGGAAGGGAAACAAGGGAAACGGGGTACGGGGAACGGGGAGGGGAACATTTTTATTAATACACGAGTATTCATTTTAATATCTGTGTACTAATTGATAGGCTTTTAACTGTACTTATAAATTTAAAATAATTATTAAACATACATTTTTTTAAACCCAGCTTTAATACCTTTAGGGACGAAGTGCAAGGAATATTAGGGTAACGGGAGATGAAATTGTGTTAATACCCAGGTATTATTTTTAATACCCGAGTACTAATTACTAGGGGCACGATTACGATGTCAGACACCGCTATTACGATGAGACCGCACCATGTGATGTCACATTCTCCGGTTTCTCTATGGGAGCTTGTGTTACGGCCGTAAACCGGGCATAACACTAAATCCCAATGAGAGATTGTGTTAATCCCTGCACTCCATGGCAGGCACCTCAAGGTCGGAGGACGCAAGGACAAGGGGGCCCCCAAACTCACTTTCCATCAGGCTTCCCATGTCAGAAAGCCTGTGGGAAACCAAGCATCGTAATACTGAATGCGGAAGCGGCTTCCTATGGGACTACAGGCCGGTCTCCGACTGGCCGATGGGATCATGGAGCCTGTCGCAAGCCAGCTGTAATGACCGGCCAGTTTCAATTCTGACAGGATGTATTGTAAACAGCTGGTCAGAACTGAAACCAGCGATCTCGGTCTTAAAGCCTCTGACCTAAGGTCGGAGGCTTTACGATCGAGATCGTCATAGGCCCCTTGGTCTTTAAATAAATTAAATTTTAGCATTAAACTTTAATGATGTTTAATAGCACTGCTACTTTCACCTTTAGTGACAGGATGTAAGGGATATAGCGGTAACGGGCGGGGTAGTATATTAATACCCAGGTAATACTTCATTTTTACACACTAACTGAAATTTATTTTAAAGAGAAAAATGAATACAACAGTGAGATTTTAAGAGACATTTACATTTTAAACCACAATCATTATGAATAAATAATAATTACAGTGATACACTTTATTTTAGAGTGAGCAACAGTGTGAGAAGTTGGCCTGGTATATGCTGTTCACTAATTAAAGTGAACACCTTGCACCAGAACAATTCGACTCTTATGGTAGATAGGTTTAAGACAACCTTTATAGAAAGCTATCCTAGTGGTAGCTGTGGAGAGCAGCCTTCAGGCTAAGTCTTGAAGGAATGTAAAGCAGCTTGTTTTACCACACAATCTCTTGAATCACCAAATGAAAAGACACCACACAGGTATATATCAAATATATATGTATTTATTAATAAACACTCTCTACTAATCTCTTTATGAGATTAGAAGTCAGGAACATATGTACAAATCAAATGTTATCAAAATAAGTTTAGCACAATCGAATATCACAATCTTAGTTTGGCTAGACCTAGGCCTAGGGCATCTAGAATCGAGGGACCCCCAAGAACCACCCCAGGTAGTTGTAGGAGACCCACAGGGGACGGACGCGGTGTCCTGGCACCGGTGCGAGTCCTGTACGAGTCTATGCGAACAGACGCGATTGAGATTTCAATGTTAAAGGTCCCTTGCGTGTTCGAGGCGAACACACCAATCGGTCCTTGTACGAGTCGAAGGACGTGGTTACAGATAGAGTTGCAAGGGAGTTGGACGCGGTGTGTCTAACACAGACGCGAACCATGTACGAGTCAGCGCGATAGTCGCACTTGGAAAGTAAGAGTTTTAGGGCACTTCTAGGGTAGCTACAAGCAAGTCACTTACAGGGTAAGTAGTTCTAGGGCCCACACCCACAGGAGCACTGTAGTGCTGAAGTTACCTCACCCAGGAGAGCCGGGTGCATAGGTGTTCTTTGGTGTCGGGTCGCGGCGTCGCTTTCAATGGGAGCCAGTGAAGCTGCTTGCGGTGACAGGAGAAGTGTCCGGAGGAATCCAAGCCTGGATTCAGAAGATGGAAGACCTGAAAGCAGAGGGGACAGTGTTCAAAGTCACTTGGCAGTGACTCGGGGCAAGGAAGATGGATGCCCACCGTCGTCGCAAGATTCAGGTCGTTCACAGGTGCCTTGACTCTTCAGCCACGAGGTCCAGGAGGCATCGACGATGACCAGGAGCTGGATTCGGCGTGTCCCACGAAGTCTGCAGCTTACTGCGGTGTTGACGACTTGATTGAAGCCAACAAGCCTTGGTAACAGCAAGTGTTGGGGAAAGTGTAAAAAGTCAATGGCGCAGACCAGCAAGGTCTGAGGGACTCACCCCGCGAAGGTAAGTCAGGACAGGCCTGGAGCAACCAGGGAAGCCCTTTGGTTCTGTAGTAAAGCCTTCAGAGGACCCACAAGCCGGCTGGCAAGGGATCGTAAAGATGCCTCAGGAGTATTTACTCAACAGGGGCCCACGGTCACTCGGGACAAGGTAGGCCTCTGATCTTCGGAAGAATTCCTGCTGGAGGCTAGGACCATACGTGGTCCAAAGCACAAGGTCGTAGGACGTTGTGAAGTGGTTGCACTCGACAATAGTGCACGGTACCCCAGGGTCGCGGTTTCTCATCACTCTTGGGGTCCACTGGCCTCTGCTTCACTGGGGACTCACGATGGCCTTTGAGAAGTCAGGAAATCCACTTCTGGGGCTGCAGGGACTTCGGACTCCGGCGGGAGCGGCATAGTTTGCGACTGTTGTTTGTAGTTTTTGGTGCCTGCCAAGCAGGGGAGTCACTCCTTGACTCCAAGGGAGATTCTTCAGTCTTCCAAAGGTAGTGGAACATCGAAGGTCCAGGATTCTTCTTCAGAGCGTCGTCCAGGGATATCTAGTTTGCAATGCACAGGTTCCCCCTCTTATACTAAAAGAAAGGGAGGGACTAGCTCTATGACCCCACCTATGGGAGGGTCAGGGGAGTGGGTGGTTACACCTACTTCCCTTTGTCCAGTTCGCGCCAGAGCAGGGGCAGGTAGCCCCTGAGCCGGTTTGAACTGGGGTATGCACAGAGGAGCCTTCTGCCCCCCAGTGCAGGACTTCAAAGCACTCTAAGAGTGCACCCACCCAGCCCCAATACACTAAACCCTGTCTGGGAGGTGGTCACACCCCCTTGGGACAGGATATCTATTGTTGGGCTTCCTCCACTGCGAGTGTTGGTCATCAGCAGGAGGGCAGCCCAGTGTCTGTGACTGGTGGCATCCATTTTGTGATGCCAGGGCTCTGCAGGATTCTACCGCGTTTCCACAGTAGGTACATGTCTATCCCTCTAGAAGGGTGGAATGCTACCCCCGCCGCCAGAACTGGCGGGGGGTAGTATTCCAAGATGTTTGACACCAAACACTACATGTTTTGATGCAGCCATTCCAAAGTTAGCATTCTATCGCGAGGATATAATGCACTTAAGAGTATAAGGTTTAACCGCATCCACAAACAGCCCCAGAGAATGGACTCTGAGAGCTGCAGAGGGGCCCTGCTCAGGCAGAGGCACCCCCTCACATGGAAACTAAGCACCCTGCCCTCAGGATTGATAGGGCCTGCTTTAGGGGTGACTGATAAGTCTCAATGTGTGTGCAGGAGAGATATAGGGGACCTATATCTCAGTGAGGGGTGCTAGCACTTCCTCACCCAGGCTGCAGTAGCAGGCCTGTGGTGTCAGATTTAGTCTGCTTCCCAGGGGTGGCATAATACATGCTTCAGCCCCTGGTAGGCCTGTGAAGTACCTATGCCCTTGGTACCTAAGGTACCATATACTAGGGACTCATAAGGTACCACAGTATCCAATCACTAGTGCACCTAGAGTGCACTCCAAATCGTTTAGAGAGAACAGAGAGGCTGGGGCCCTGATTGGCAGGGTCCCAGCCAGACTATAGCCAGAAACCAGTGTAAACATCAGAAAAAAGTGGGGGCAACATAAGAGGCAGATCCTACTCTCCTACAAACAGGAAACAAATAACACCATATTTTTTCTTTTTTAAATTTATTTGCAAATAGTTGAAAAATTGACAATTTGCAAAAATAGATATATATACCTTTTTAGAAAAAAAACAAGCCTTTATTTCAATAAATAAAATTTTCTTTAAAAAATGGTAGTAGTTTCCCATGCATTCACATTAGTTTAAATTAAGGCTGGGCGTAGTTCGCGAAGTAGTGCTTCGCGAAGCTACGCAAAGTGCAGTTCGCACTACGCGAGCTTCGCGTAGCACTACGCGAACTGCGTAGTGCACTGTTCGCAATGATTGCACAGTGCCGGATGCTTGTCCGCACTGTGCAATCATTGAAAACGGCAACTTGCACAGTGCGAGCTGTCTTTACTGCCGCTCGAGTAGATTTTTACTCGAGCGGCAGCTTTCTCAACGCGGACTGGTAGTTTCTCATCGCGAGCGGTCGCGAGCATACGCGACCACTCGCAATGAGAAACCTGACCTCCCCGCGTTGAGAATCTCGCTGGGAGGTTTATTTTCCACGCTCGCGATCGGCAACTTGATGTTGCTGATCGCGAACGAGGAAAAGTCTCGCCGGGATGTCATTTTGCTTGCTCGCGGTCGCCAACTTGACGTTGAGGACCGCGAGCAAGCAAAAAATGACCGCGGCACTACGCTACGCTACGCGTGTTTGCACTGTGCTACGTGCAATTCGCGTTGTGCGAAGTAGCGCAAACTTCGCAAACTACGCGAGCGTAGCGTAGCACTTCGCCCAGGGTTAGTTTAAATGGTGAAAATGGTCCTTTTTTCCGTTGGTACGCAAAGCCAGACTCTCTCTCTCAGTGATGACGAGGAAGCTGACCTTGTCCTTGCATATACATATTGATACATCCCAGACAGTATAAAGGAAAACCACAATTCACTTTTCAAAAGTTTACTGTAATCTTTTTACTTTTGCACAAAAAGGGTGCTACAAATGGTAGAAAAATATAAAATAAAACTTTTACTTATAAAACCAGAACAGTGAGCACCACAAATATTTATATTATTGTAAACACATTAAGATTCTACCTCCTACGTATCACGATATTCGTATTCGGTCCACTGACAGAATAATGGGTTTATACCTCTGCATTTAATACTCAAAAGATTATTAATAACTACATTGAAAGCCTTATTGCTTTAGTAAGGTTGCCTCTTCTGTTTGAAAGCATTGTAAATGTATCCATCTGAAGAATTAAATACATAGTACCTGTTGGAAAAGGAAACAAATAAAACAAAAATATGTTAATCACTTTGCTTATTATGCATAACAAAAGTTTTAGCTTTGCTAACTTAGGGCTTGATTACAAGTCTGGCGGTCTTGCGGTGGCACGGGAGAGGGATGGGGGGGCAGTCCACTGTACAGCAGATTACAACTTGCAAAGTCGTATTGGCGCCGATGGAACACCTGCTGCGCCAGGGAACAGTGGTGGTGGTGCAGGAGCGCCACAACGCAATATACTGAGCAGGGACTGGCAAAGTCCCAAGCAGCATATTTTTAGTTCTTGCACCACCAGCATTTTCATGGCAGAGCCCCACCATGAAAAAGCTGGTGCTGCAAGAACTACAGGGCCCCCATGCCATGGGAATACATTCAAGGGGGGCACAACATGTGCCCCCCTGGACTGTTTTTCCCCCAGTTCCAGCACAGCATGGAAGTCACCGTCCATGCCATGCTGGAACGTTTGGCAGTTCCCATTGCGGTGCACCACTATGGGAAAGGCCAAAGAACTGCCGACCATATTACGAGCTGCACATTTGCAACTCGTAATACGGTTGGCGGTGCCTGCGCAGCAGAGGCTGCATTGTGCCGTCGCTGCTGCGCTAAAGTCGTAAACAGGCCCTTAGTCATGTTTAGGAGGATTTTTTTTAAAATGCCTGTATGAAAGTGCCCCTTTTGGACATGTTTAGCCCCATGATTTGCCTGATATCTGATGCAACTTTGACTGAAGAGCACTGGGTTCCTGCTAAAAAGGTTCCCCTGTGCCAGTGTTATTTCCCCAAAATAATGTAAATGCCTAATTGTTCCACAACTGGCGAGGCCCATAGCACCGCTGTAAGTCCCTAGTAAGGGGTACCCTATGGTACCTAGGGCATGGGTGCTAAGGAGGGCCTCTTAGAGCTGCATCATGTATTGTTCCGCTCTAAGGTTACTGGGTCTCTGAATTTACGCATTAAATTACTTGCTAAACTCACACATGTTCACAACACAGCAGTCAGCATTCCAGTCCACTGTACAGAACGGATCTCCATAGTGGCTGTTGGTACTGCGTACTAAATTACATGCCTAGACGCGCTTGCGTACCAGATAGCTGTTAGCATTCTAGTCACCGGCCGCTTTCCAGGGTTTCTGAACTAGACGGTCAGTATAAACGACTTCCGGGTTACCTGACCAGCATGCCTCACTCGAACTAAAGAGACCCACTCTGGCGGGAACTTATGCCCGACTGAGTTTCGCATCAAGTACGTTTTTCCTCCCTTCTCCGCCCCTGTCCCCGCAAAGCCCAGACATCTATTGCATGGATACTTTTTTTTTTCCCCAACATATTTTTATTCGCATTTATTTTAATAAACATCCATAATCATATAGTTCATCAATTAGTGATATCACAATACTGCACTTCTTTGGCATATATATAAAATCGTCCTGTACTAACTTTAGTTACAATTCGAAGAAGCCATAGAGAAGGTTATCCATAAAAGTACTTACACATAAATCATAGTCTCATATGTTAAAGTCTTATTTCGCCTGTAAGTTTTAGGAAAAGATTATTTCGGTTAATGTATACTATCACATATTATATGCCACTCTGTAAATATCTCACAGATTTAATCAAAATAGGTAACTATACAATCGGTAAATCATACTATGTAATTAAAAAACTGTGCAGTGGGGCCAAGGGTTGTGTATTTGCTAATATGTTAAGCAGGCTGTGTGGGGCGTGTGCATGGGAGGCGGGGGGCCGGGTGGGCGCTAGATCACCAGTGGGTCGTTATCCACACGTCAGGCCGTAAGTTTGCAGTGTCCCCAAGTTTTATGTGTGAGCTGGGCAGTGTGTGCAGTCCCTATCTGGCCATTGACAGTGTGGTATATCAGGGTCTGTTTGCGGTAGCGTTTTTAGGTAGGTCAACTCAGTGTTTTTATTTAGGCGTCTTCCCTTTGGTCATCTTCGCCGCTTGTCTGTGTTCCCTCTTCGCTCCCCCTCTGTCACTCCTGTCTCTGTCTGGGTTTTCCCATGCCTCCAGTATATCTTTCCAGAGGTCGGCAAGGGTGCATTGCCTCAATCAAAGCGCCTCTTCCCTCGTCAGTACTCGGCCGTCTGCTCCGGCACTATGGGTTACATCTTGCTTCCAGGCTTCCACTGCTGGTCCATGTGCGAATTTCCAGGCCAGTGCTATTCTTCTCCAGGCTAAGACCAGGGCTAAATATAGGAATCTGTTTCCCGCTTTCCTTTTAGGAGGACAGGGAAAGAGCCCCAACAGGCACACTCCCGTTGTTGGTTCTGGTATGCGCCCCACAGCTGCACACATGAGTTGTATTGTTTCCTCCCAGAACTTACATAGTGGAGCACAATCCCAAGTCATGTGTATGAAGTCTGCGTCTACACGGTCACATATTTGGGATTTGTTTACAGTGTCTCCAAAGGCAAGCCTAAGTTTGTGAGGTGTCATGTACGTCATGTGTACGTAATTAAACTGTGTGTACTTCAATCTAGTATTGCGTGAGTTTTTTAGGGTATGCCAACATTTTGGACCATTCTGGGTCTGTGATGCGTCTACCCAGAGCAGTCTCTCAACAGGTGCGCAGTTTCGTTAGGGTTGTGCAGACCATCTCCAGTTGCGATGTATAGAACCATTTTACCTGGTGTCTTGCAGTGCCTAATGTAAGGACTGAGTGTAATATCCAGTGTGATTTAGGCTCCTGTTGGCTCCCCCCCCCATAGCCCTCTAAAGGTGCGCAGTATGATCTCATAGGTAAAGAATTGGCCTGGTTGTAGGTCGTAGCTCTCAAATAGGTCTTCAAATACAGCCAGGGTTGCTTGCTGGTAGCAATCCCCCACCGTTTCCAGTCTGGCCTCAGTCCAGGGCTTCAACAGTGTTGGGGTTAGTATCTTCTTGGGCTTCCCGTGGGGGAGGCCCACCAGGGGCAGGGCCGTGGCATATAGGGGAGAATTCCCTTCTTTAAAGAGACAGCATTTCCAATAGCGTAGAGCCGTGGTTTGCAGCAGGGATGGATGAGAGATGGCGATGTCCGCATCTAGCAGCTTTGCCAGCATCAGATCCGTACAGATCCCTTGGTCAGTTAGGTCAGTGCCTACTGGGCCCGTATCTGCCAACCACTGCGCCAGCCAATGGAGTTGAGAAGCTAAAAAGTAGAGCTCGAAGTTAGGCACTCCGAGTCCTACCTCCGCGGATGAGTGTTGTAGGATCGACAGGGCTACTTGCCTCCTCCCTTTTTACCGTATCAAATCTCACCTCCCTTTTTACCATATCAAATCTCACAGTAGAGCATCTAGTTGTCTAAACCACGAAGCGTGAACGGTTATGGAGAGATTGGTGAAAAAGTACAGCAGGCAAGGCAGCATGACCATTTTAGCAAGGGAAAC
Source organism: Calotriton arnoldi (assembly GCA_963921515.1). Lineage (NCBI taxonomy): Eukaryota > Metazoa > Chordata > Amphibia > Caudata > Salamandridae > Calotriton > Calotriton arnoldi. Next base: position 8,735 of record CAWUFW010021010.1, read on the forward strand.
CCAGCCTATGATCGGCAGTCGTAGAGTGCACCAGAAGGAAACATTTGATCTCGGGGACTGGAGGGCCATGCCAAGATTACCTTCATGTAAATCGTCCAGCAAGTGGAAGACCTGAATCCCCAGATAACGGAAAGTTGTGGGGGCCCAGTTAATGCCCACTGTAAAATCTAATGGGTGAATCCCATTGGCCTAGATGGGGAAGAATTACGTTTTGCTGTGGTTAACTTTGAGGCCAAACAACAATTTAAACTGGTCCATCAGGCACAGTGCAGTCTTGGGACCCACCATTGCGTCATTGAGGTAGATCAATAACTCATCAACATACAGGGAGATATTATGAGTGATCCCCCCTAATGGGATGCCTAGTCCCTCCCCACCTTGGTGGAATAAGGCTGCCAATGGTTACATTGCCAGTGCAAACAACAGAGGTGACAATGGGCAGCCCTGTTGCGTTCCTCTGAAGATCTCATACTGTGGGGACACTGTTTTCCCGGTCCGTACCCTAGCTGTGGGGCGTTCATAAAGCAGCCTCACCCAGTTTACCCAGCTTTCCCCCAGGCCCATGTGTCTCATAGTTTCAAACAGGTAGTCCCATCTCACGGTGTCGAAGGCCTTCTCGAGGTCTATTGACAAGAAGGCTGCATGCTGTAAATAACGAGATTCTGCATTGGTACAGCACCGAGTACATCCTTTGCAGGTAGTACGATGTGTTCCTGGCCAGAATAAATCCATTCTGGTCAGCGTGAACCAGGGTCGGCAGTTGGGGTAGGAGTCAGATAGCCAAGGTTTTACTAAGGATCTTGAAATCCATGTTTAACATAGAAAGTGGTCAGAAGTCTGTGACTTTTGCCTCCTGCTTAGGCTTTATGGGGAGGGGGATGACCAGCACATCCCTTGTGGTCTCTGGCAGGCATCCAAGTGTCAGAGATTCTGCTTACAGCTTCTACAATTGCGGCAGAAGCTGTGCAGTGTAAGTTGAGTAGAATTCGGGCAAGAGACAGTCCGGTCCAGGGGTCTTTCCTCGCAGCCCGGATCTCGGGGACTGTCAGAGGCCCAACCAGCATATCAGTTATGTGGTCGTCAAGGATTTGGGGGCGCAGCACCTTCAGGAATTCCCTCTGTATATCAGGGGAGGGGCCTTAGTGATGAATAATAGTCACAAAATAAGGCATTAAGGGCCTCAGGAACATAAATTGGGTCGCCCTCAGCAGGTATAATTTGCGTTACTGGAGATCCCCGCGTCTCCGGCCTAATCAGCCAAGCCAACAACCTACCCTGCCTCCCCTCTTCTTCCTGCACCTTGGTGAGGTAACTCCTAAAGTCGTGACACTGCAGTTGGTCAAGAGCTTGATATAACGTGCATGTTTGAGGGCGTCCGATGCATCTGGTCTAGTTCCTTGTTCGTTTTCCATTTTATGTAGGTCACCTTCTAAGGTTTCCACTTCCAGGTAAAGTTCCCTCTGGGATTCCCACTGTTTCCCCCATACATTTCTCCCTCAGTCCTACCTATGTACTGTGCCCAATACCGTTCCATACTACCATGAACAGTTGCCATGTGACAGCACTGCAAAGCAAAGTGTCTGTCAGATGCAGGCAAGAGATGTCGGGCCACAGCCGCTCCCCGCCATGCTGTTCCAGTGGGCAGCAGCGACCAGCCTGTAGGACCACCAGCATCGAACAGTGGATTCTAGGACCTCATTAGCCGCCTGTAGAGTAGTGGGCTGCTTGGAGAAAGCCTATGCACAGGCAGTTGGAATAAACAGATGTCACTAGGGTGGGGTGAGGGGGCAGTTGGGACTCTGGGGCTCTTTTTCCATGCCTCCGGGTGTACAATTCAGACCACTTGATGGACAACGCGGCGAGATTATAGGCGATCAGGTACTGTTGCAGATCTAAGTCAGGTCTATAAAACTGCATGAGGAGTTAGTAATTGGGTTGCAAAAGTGGCAGGACACAAAAGGCTGGCTTAATGTGGTTTTAATCTAAACAGGTCATCCATAGCCCTGGAGCCTCTGAAAGGCTCAATCTTGTGGTGGCCATCTTGCCCCACGCCAGACCTCAGAGATGAACCCCCTGCTGTCTACATCCCCACCTAGCAGGATCACCTGATCCACCTTGGAAAGAACCTTGAGGGTCTGCAGAGTGCAGGCCTCACTATCAAGGTAAGCAAGTGCCAGATAGGGCAGGGCTCTGTTGTATACTCCGGCCACTCTTTCTGCGACCAACGCTTGTTGAAAGACCAATCAGGACTCCAGCAACAGCACCGACAATCAGCAGATGAGGGACATCGGCACCACAGAGGCCAGCACCAAAAGTGGCCCAGCTGTTCTATTTTATTCCTTCTTACTGGTCCTGACCGAAACCAGCAAGCGCCTTGACGGACAAGTTCCACGTGACAGAAACACACTGCACCTAAGCCGTCCAGCCTAAAGAAACTGCCTGCTTCCCCCATGTGCCCAGAACCCTCACGACTCCACCAGACCCCAAGGTGGGAGCTCCCGGACTTGTCCCCAAGTCTCCACTTGCAGCCTTTTTCCAGGTGGCCCCTCTTCCTTTCTAATGAGTCACACGCAAGGTTACCAAACCATCTAGCACCTCAGCACCCAGACTCCCCAGGGAATTCAGAAAAAATATTGGAGTTTAAAATATCGATGTACAAGAATATTGATTCTAAAATATCGTGACATGGAACTATCGATGTCAATAATATAGATTTTAAGGTGAGTAATGTCCATTTGTAAAATATCAAAGTCATTAATATCATTTGCAAAAATGTAGTTTAAAATATTTTTTAAGTTCGTTATGCAATTTCGTTTATATTTTATATGTATATATTGTAATTCTTTGTATAATTGTATATTTTTTTACATATTGGTTACATTTTCAGTAGTTATTATATTTAATTTACTGAAATTAAATTGTGTTTAATTCCGTAGCAGGTTGTGGGTTTTATAGGGAAGGAAGTAATTTCATTATTACACATTTATAATTTTTTTTATTTAAAAATATTTATTTTATTGTTATTTATGTTAATTGTGTTATTTTTTTAATGTCAATTTTATGTGCGGGGTGTGTGGTTTATAGGGGTGAAGGGTGGACAAGTAATTTAGGTTTAATTAATTACTAATTAATTGTTGATTAATATTAAATGATAATTATATTAATTGTTTAATTTTTTGGGTTGCAGGGTTATAGCGGTGATGGGTGGGAAGACATTTTTTTGTAAATTTGAAATTAAAATTAATTATGTTTAAGTAATGAAATATTTTTAGGTGAGGGTTGTGGGGTTTATAGGGGTAAAGGGTGGGGAGTAAATTAATGTTAAATAATTATTAGTTAGATACTATTAATTATTTTATTGAGAATTGTTTTAATTGTGTAAAAAAAAATCTTTGATTTTAGGTGTGGGTTATGAGGTTTATAGGCGTCATGGGTGGGATATTTAATTAATTTTAATGAATTAATATTAAGGGGCTTATTAAGGTGTCGGGTGGAGTTGCCTATGACCAACACAGTCTCAGACTCGGGACCGACAGACCTCAGGTCGGCAGTTCCGACCGCCTGAATACGATGCGACCGAACACTGTTTGGTCGAATTCCCACAGTTCTCTATGGTAGCTTGCATTACAGTTGTAAACAGGCCGTAATACAGGCTCCTACAGAGAAATGGGGGTGTGTGTGAGAAACCCTGCACCCTGTGCCAGGCATCCCATGGTGCCTGTAACAGTGCAGGGATTTACAGGTGGGTACCCTAGGTATCCTTTCGACCACCAACCGTAGGCCGCGAAGGCAAGGAGGCCCTGCTAGGGGGCCCCAAAGTCACTTTCTGACAGCCTTTCCATGTCAGAAAGGCCGGCACGGAAAGGCTGTTCAAAACCGACATCATAATCCCGATGGCGGGAACACCATCTATAGGGAATTGCGGAGCGGTTACAACAAACAGGAATGGTTTACGTTCAAACCGCAGACATCGTAATCGGGCGGTCGGAATGCAAACAGACACTGCGGTCGGAAAGCTTCCGATTAGCGGTCGGAGGCTTTCCGACCGACATTGTAATCGGCCCCTTTGTTTTTGATATTTGTTTAATTGATAATTGTGTTATTAAATTATTTGTTTTAGATTTGATGTGGGTTGTTTGGGGGTATGGGGTGGGAAGTGAATAATTTAATGTAAATTATTTTTAAAATAATAATTAATAATTTGATAATCATGTTTATTGTGTAAATCATTTTTGTTAAATTTTTTGGGTAATGTGTGTTTTGTGGGGGTATATTGTGCCAAGTACATTACATATAATTAATATTTCATTAATGATATTTGGATTGTCCCACTTTATATTAATAGAATGAATATTCATTTTTAAAGTAAATTTTTTGGTGCAGGTTGAGTTTTGTGGGGTTGTATGGTGTGAAGTAAAAAAAAAAAATTTAAATAAGTATTTCTAGGAAAATTATTTTTTTATTTTATTTCTAATGATATTTGTAGATATTTGTGATCTGAATTTAACATTGTAATATTTTTTACATTGTTTTGAAGTAAATTAATTTTGTTTAAGATATTTGGTTTCTTTTTATTGTTGCACTAATTGAAGTGGGAATAGTAAATTTTACTATTCCACAATCCAACACTTTCCCTACTGGTGTTTTTAATGGAGTATTAAATGTTACCATTCTGTACTGCAACATTGTCCCTACTGTTGTAGTGTGTCAAATGGTTATAGTAAATAAAACCTATCTGCAATTAAACATTACCTCTACGTCCCTCTCGCTCATATCCATTACACAATGAGGTCCCTGTGCCGCGTAGACACATAGCACTACCAATATAAAGGCACTGCCAACTCCAAAAAACCTGTTCTTTTGGTTCTAGACACAGTAGGGTGTGTGCGGAGCACTCACTCCAGCGTGAGTTTGTTTAGCGGTGTCAGTTGCTACATTTTTACCGCACTGGGTGGCGTGGGGCTCCTGCTGCAAGATGTTTATTCTGGGTTGGGCACGCATGTGCTCAGATGTTTCTTGCGGCTTGGTTTCCTGCCGCTCGGTGCCGGCGGTCGTGTGGTCCGGCATCCGCGTTCTTCTCTCCTGGTTGTCATGTCTTGAGGAGTGCTGGGTGGAAGGGGGGGGGAGATTTCGTTCAGGTGAGGTGTGGGGAGTAGGTCTGCCTGTGGGCGTGGGGCACCTCTCTGGTTCCCTTTTCTTGCTGGGCTGGAGGTCTGCGATGCTTACCTCCATCTGGCTTGCGGAGATGTGCAGGGACTCTGTTGTCTCGCTGTGTCGTCCTCACTTCCACATTTAAAAAAATAAAAATAAAAACACAAACGCCTGTTTTTTCCCTGTCGGTCGGGGTCGGCGTGGCCTGTTGCCGGGGCTGGCAGCGGCCCTCTGTAGGTCAGCGGGGGCATTTGTTGGCCCTGATGCACCACATGGCTCTGCCTCTGCATTGCTATGCATCCGGTCCTGGTGCGAGTTTGTGTTCAGAGTGTGCTCTTCTTGCCCTGAATTGCACCTCTTTGTTCCTGCTGGTGAGGCGATGGGGGGTAGATGCTAGGTTTTAGCATCTCCTGGGCTGTTAGGTTCTGGTCGGGACGCACGGAGTGGTTGCCTCTCCTTTCGTTGTGTGGCCAGGGGTGCTGTTGTGTTTATCCTGTGGCCCCCGTGGGAGACTGTGCCTGTTCATGGTACTGCAAGATTTTACCTCGTTTGGTTCTCCTGGCTGGAAGTCTGCTGTGTCTTTCTGCAGTGGAGCACTGGGGCAGTTTTGTCTCTCTGTGGTGTTCGGGGGAGTGTTTGTGGCTGCTGCTGGCTTGTTTCCCTTTGGGGTGGTGGGGAGGGGTGCGCTTGTTGGCTGATAGCGGTGCATTAGCCTTGTACGTTCTTTGCTCTGGTCTCTTCCGTACGGTGTGTTGCGGTGCTTTCTCCGGCCTGGGTGTGCTTCTGGGGTTCTTGTCCCTCTGGATGTTGACGCCTTGTTTCTTGATGTGCTCTTGTGTGTCTGTCATGGATGGACCCTCTTGCGGCCCTCTGCTGTGGCTCCATGGGTCTGGCGCCTGTCTCTTGCTTAGGCTTGGTATTCACGCCGGGGTTCCCGGTCCTGCCACGGGGGTTTGTGTAGGTCTGCTACTACACGGGTTGGTCGGCCTCTGGTCTTTAGCGGTGGTCTCTTTGGGTGGGTGCCTAGCGCTCGCTCCGGTGTGGATGGCTGTGCTGAATTTAGCCTTGGGTCTTGCCAGATCTTTTGTCTGTGGCATTTCTTGGGTGGCCTGGCCTACTCCTCCGGTTTCAGCGCATTCCTTTCTAGTGGGTGCTTGGCTTCTGGCCTTGTCGGCGGCGGCTTCCGTGCGTCCTTGCGGTTCTATCTGCCAGTGTCAGGCGGTGCTCTGTTTGAGTGCAGGTTCGACTATGCAAGGGTTCCTGGGTTTTGGCGACTCCTTGGCATATGGCTGTCCCTGGGCTTGTCACGGTGCTTAGGAGCATTGCTCCGGCTGGGTAATCTACCATTACTTTGTGGCCACTACTACGACTTACCATTACTACGCATTTTTTTACATAGCAGAATCTTTTATTTCGCATGCTTTAAGTTTGCATGCTTTTACTTCGCATATACCGTTACTTAGCAAAGTCAATTACTTTGCTGACTACTCACATCGTTGTTTGGAAAAGGAGGCGCTTCCGTTTCCAAACAACGACGTGCAGCTCTGACGACGCCTGAAGCAGGAGAAGAGAGGAAGCACCGTGAAGCGGGGGACCACAAAGAGAGAGAGGTAAGTGGGGCAGTGTAGTTTTTGGGGTCGTGCAGGGGGTTGTCTTTTTGGTTTTAGGGTTGTGTTTGTGTAGAGTAGTGTATTTGGGTTTAGGGTAGTGGTCGTGCAGGGTGGTGTCTTTTAGGTTTTAGGGTTGTGTTTATGTAGTGTAGAGTAGTGTATTTGGGTTTAGGGTAGTGGTCGTGCAGGGGGTTGTCTTATGTTTTAGGGTTGTGTTTATGTAGTATAGAGTAGAGTAGTGTATTTGGGTTTAGGGTAGTGTTGTGGTGCAGGGGGTTGTCTTTTAGGTTTTAGGGTTGTGTTTATGTAGTGTAGAGTAGTGTATTTGGGTTTAGGGTAGTGGTCGTGCAGGGGTTGTCTTTTAGGTTTTAGGGTTGTGTTTATGTAGTGTAGAGTAGTGTATTTGGGTTTAGGGTAGTGGTCGTGTAAAGGGTTGTCTTTTAGGTTGTAGGGTTGTGTTTATGTAGTGTAGAGTAGTGTATTTAGGTTTAGGGTAGTGTTGTGGTGCAGGGGGGGTTGTCTTTTAGGTTTTAGGGTTGTGTTTATGTAGTATAGAGTAGTGTATTTGGGTTTAGGGTAGTGGTCGTGCAGGGGGTTGTCTTTCAGGTTTTAGGGTTGTGTTTATGTAGTGTAGAGTAGTGTATTTGGGTTTAGGGTAGTGTTGTGGTGTTTGTGTAGTGTAGGGTAGTGTTTTAGGGTAGTGAAGTGGTGTTTGGGTAGTGTAGGGTAATGTAGTGTATGAGGGTAAGGGTAAAAGAGTCAAAAATGCGTAGAAGTTGTATAGTTAGTAATATACTGCGAAGTAAATGCATATTTAGTACTTTTATGGAACAAATCTGTTTTATTAAACATTTGAAAGGTGACTCAGAAGTTATACACAGCCTTCTGCCTACAACCACGTGGGCCGGCGGCTACCAACAGTGCTATCAAGGGCGAACCGGATGCGCTGTAGTCGGGCCAACCTCTCGGAGGTAGACATCAAATAGTCAGTGCAACAGCCAATGTGTGGCCTGTAACTTCGACATCAGTGTGGCCCGTGGCAAGAGTCAACTAAAGGTGGAAACAACCATACAGAGTAAAAGGAAGCCCCCTCCCATACCAAGAAGCCAAAAGAAAGGAGAAATTAATGGGGGACTCCGTATCCGGGTGACATGTGCTATAGGGGAGCCGCGCTCCAGTGACCCAGCCGCTCCCTTTTACGCTATGGCAGCAGTGTGTGCAGCTGATGGGGAGGGTATCAAGCGCAGGACCTGCAGGAGTTTGGGGCAGGTGACCTCGCGGAGATCCCTCGATAGTAAAGCTATCAATGGGGCCCAGAGTTCAGTGTATTTCTTGCCCTTCTGTGTTTGAAGTAGGGAGAGCCGTTCCATTGCCAATGTCATCCACAACCGATGTAACCATGTAGGGTGTTCTGGCACCGTTGTAGTGCCCCAGTGTAGTAGGATCGCCTGACGCGCCGAGAGGAGAGCCAATGCCATTTGCCTGCCGCGAAGCAACCGCAGAGGAAAGGTAAGAGGGTTGGGGAGCCCTAAGAGGATGTACGCTGGGAAGCGAGGTATCTCCGTGTCAAAAGCCGCATCAATATCATTGAGAACCGAGTCCCAGAATCGCTCTAGTCGCAGGCAGTGCCAGAGGAGGTGCGCTAGTGAGCCCGTCATCCCACAACCCCGCCAACACTCCTCCGTGTGGTTTTTATTCCACTGATGAATCCGGGCAGGGGTGAGATACCAATAGGTCGCGACCTTAAATGCCGATTCCATCCCAGCTGTATTATATGCTGTGTGGTGCGCTCTATAGTGTATGCTATCCCATTCCTTATCTGTGAGAGCCCTGCCCAACTCTGACTCCCACCGAAGCTGTCCACGAGTGCGAACCCCTTTCTGACCTGGAGTAAGGAGCACATAGAGGTCAGTTATGAGGTGTTTATCATCCTTTTTCTTTGCTACCCATTGTTCGAAAGGAGTAAGCCTATGTGAGGCCTGTGAGAGGCACGCCCTAGAGGTAGCCCAGTGTCGTAGTTGTAAATAATAGTATTCATCAGCGCGGGGGAGGTCAAGGTCGGAGCGTACCCGGCTAAACGGAATGATGCCTTGAGGATCAAAAAGGTGTCCTAGTCTCTTAAAGCCCGCCTCTCTCCACCTCTGCGCGACCGCGGACTTCATACCCGGAGGAAAATCTGGGTTATCCACTAGGGGCTGTGTACAAATCGAGTACGAAGTTCCTCTAGAACGAGTAAAGGAGAAGAGTGGGGCTCATAGAGACAATGGAGTAAAAACAACCGCTATAGAGTGTTTAAGGAGAAGGAGTTCTCCTTGTTGGAACTAGGGCTCTCACACACCCAGAGAACTAGGTGTCATGCTTCATCATTTGAGCCTGCCCCTCGTCAGGTCGGCGCTGCAATTCCTGACGGGCACCCGAAACCGGGGCTCTTTGTCGGGGATCTTTTATTCCTGCCGGTGAGTGCAGTGGGGGTAAGGGCCCTAGTATGTGTAGATGTGGAAAGACATGTGAATTAAAATAGGTCAGTTAGTCCTAGTCGATATTTATTCAGAAGGTAAACTGCCTAAAATAAAAAAGTGAAAGGGGCAAAAGACTAGACGTAATGTTTCTAGTGGTGTGTGCCCTGCTCTCAGATGATCGACATGTTTCGTGCCTATCATGTCATAAAGATCTGGGCACTTCCTCAGGATCAAAGGGACGCTATCTACACTGAAAAATATATATGTAGGTAAGTGGATTCTACATACCCCGATCTCAGGTTTAATCTAAACTGTCCGCAAGTACATGCTTGCTACAGTAGCCGGCGGTAATAAAAGGACACCCATAGGGTCCGCTAGTATCACGTAGTGCGCGATTGACCTACCCTGCCGCCGACACCGGGATGGTCATCTGAGAGCAGGGCACACACCACTAGAAACATTACGTCTAGTCTTTTGCCCCTTTCACTTTTTTATTTTAGGCATTTTACCTTCTGAATAAATATAAATGATGAAGCATGACACCTAGTTCTCTGGGTGTGTGAGAGCCCTAGTTCCAACAAGGAGAACTCCTTCTCCTTAAACACTCTATAGCGGTTGTTTTTACTCCATTGTCTCTATAAGCCCCACTCTTCTCCTTTACTCGTTCTAGAGGAACTTCGTACTCGATTTGTACACAGCCTTGTTGGGGCACGTGCGTTGGACCTCGATAAACTTGCCCCCCAGTCCCTTTTTTGTTTGATTTATCCACTAGGGGCGTCATAGGAGAGGGAAAAGTTGTGAGGCCTTTCGCAGTTGCTACTGTATCCCACACTTTCATGGTGACTGCAGTGACCGGGGAGGAGTAAAAGCCCCAAGCGTGGAGGCGACGGGGAAGCCAAATTTCCCGCCAGACATTTGCGCCAGCTACCGCTTGGTCCATGAAGGTCCAGTGTTTCTCCGACAGAGGACGATTCCATTCCAAGACATAGCGCAACAGTGCAGCCTGTAAATATCTATGAATGAGAGGTAACCTTACCCCTCCGTCGTCTCTGGAGCATGAGAGTTGCGCTAGGGAAAGGCGCGCCTTCTTCTTGCCCCAGATGAAGTTATTTAAAGCGAGTTGAAGTGTCCTCACCGTACCAGGCGGCGGAGTTAATGGAAGGATCTGGAATAGGTACAAAATACGCGGCAAGAGCGTCATTTTGACCGCTGCAATGCGACCGAACGACAAGAGTGTGTGTTTAGCCCATCCGTCTAGAGTTTTCCGCGTCTGTGCCACTAGAGCTGTGTAGTTCACTTCCAGCATGCGTGGAATCGAGGGGGTCAGAAGGATGCCCAGATATGGGACAGGATCATGTGACCAGTGTAAAGGGAGAGATCGTTGGAGTGCCTCTAGCTGTGCCTGTGGTAGGGACAGGTTAAGTACCTGGGATTTGGTGGGATTCACTTTAAAGCCCGAAATTCGGCCGAGGGCCTCGAGTTCGTCCATTAGTGCCGGAAGTGACGCAAGTGGCTGCGCGAGGGAAAGGATGATATCATCGGCATATAGACTTACCTTATGGTACTCACCCCCGAACTTGAGGCCTTGAATATTGGGATGGTCTCGGATTTTCTGTGCAAGGGGTTCCAGGTAGAGGGCGAATAAAAGGGGCGAGAGGGGGCACCCCTGCCTGGTGCCCCGCCCAATCTTAAAGGAAGCTGAGGAGACCCCATTAGCCCGCACGAACGCCCGAGGGGACTGATATATACACTGTATCCAAGTGATAAAGCGGGGGCCGAAACCGAAACTACGGAGGACGTCAAACAGGAATGGCCAGCACACCCTGTCGAACGCCTTCTCCGCGTCGACTGAGAAGAGTACTGCGCCGACCTGAGAGCGATGAACACTGTCAATGAGGTGCAGAAGGCGCTTGGTGTTATCGCTGCCTTGCCGCGTGGGGATGAATCCTGCTTGGTCCGGGTCGATAAGGCCAGCCATAAGGGGATTCAGCCGCGCAGCCAGTATGCCAGTAAACAATTTCGCGTCTATGTTGAGCAGCGAAATCGGGCGGTAAGAGCTGCATTGGCTCGGATCCTTATTAGGTTTCAGGAGCACAGAGATCGCTGCCTCACCCATTGAGTCCATCATTGCCCCACTATCCTGAAAGGAATTGAATAGGCGAGTGAGGAGGGGGGCCAGTTCGTGACAGTACGTTTTGTAAAAAAGAGCCGGATACCCATCAGGGCCAGGCGATTTGTCTAACTTCAATTTAGAAATGGCGGAAATACCTTCCTCCAGTCAAATAGGATTCTCGAGAGGATCCGCTTCTGCCTGCGGAAGGCGGGTGAATTGGCTCGCCGTCAGGTAATCCCGGGCGTCAGGTACATTCTGGTGATCGGGGCTATACAGGGTGTGATAAAAATCGCGAAATTCTTCGACGATCTGGGAATCTAAATGGAGCTCCTCTCCGCTAGCGCTTTTGAGGAATGAGATGGCCACCGCCACCGCCTGCGCATGTAATTTCTGCGCCAGCACCTTCCCGCACTTGTCCCCTCCCAAGTAGAACTTATGTCGTAGGCGGATTAGGGCGTAGTCGGCCCTATCTAAGTCGAGGCGTTTAAGGATGGTTCGTTTCTTCTCCATCGCGCGCCACACCCGAGGTGCCCCGGTGCGTTTGTGTATCGCCTCTAGTTCTGTCACTTCCTGCTCAAGAGCTAGGCGGGCCTCCTTCCGTCTACGTGTCTCAGCCGAGGAGATGGCCTTGAATGTCCCGCGCAGAACCGCTTTAAGTGCGTCCCAAACCACGGCAAGGGAGGATTCGCCGACGTCGTTAAAGGATATATACTCCTTAATTTTGGAGCGCACCTCGTTGACCACCTCGGGGGAGTGTAGGAGACCCACTCGGAGCCGCCAACGGGCAGGTGTATAACCAATTCCCTCGGGCCGTAGGGAGAGGGATACATGTGCATGATCCGAAAGGGAGCGTACCGCTATTGACGTGTCTTGAACCCTGGGGAGGAGTGCATCGGAAACCAGTAGCATGTCTAGTCGCGCATAGGTTTTGTGTGCTGCCGAGTAGTGCGTGTAGTCGCGCATGTCGGCGTGTCGCAGGCGCCAGACATCATGGAGGCCATTTTCCGTAAACCAATGTTTCCCCTCGGGAGAGAGGGCTCCTATCTGCGTGTAGCGCTGCCCTGATCTGTCCCAGTCGTTATCCATCACCAGGTTGAAGTCCCCACCCACTACTAGCGCTGAGTCCGGCGACGCCAACCCTTCCGTCAAGTGTCTGCGAAGGAATGCTTCTTGTTGTGAATTGGGAGCGTATATGTTGAGTAAGGTGAAGACTGTCGAGCCCCATTGAATCCTAAGAGCCAAAACCCTCCCCTTAGACTCATAGAAGGTAGACAAGACTTTGCCATCAAATTTAGCCCCCAGTAAAATGGCCACCCCATTCTTTTTCGCTGCTCCAGAGGACCAAAATTGGCGCGGAAAGCGGCGGGAACGCATACGTGGAGTGTCTTTAGCAAGTAAATGGGTCTCCTGGAGCATACAAATATCACCCTCAGACTGCTCGAGGAGTGAGAGAATCACAGTGCGCTTCGCAGGGTGATTTAGGCCACGGACATTTAGGCTAACAATTTTCAGGGCTCTAGGCATAGGCAACGGTTAAGTGCATAATTGCTGTGCAGGGGGGACATAGGGAGCGCTGTAGAGGAAGCGGACCGGGGCAGGCGAGGGCACGGGCGGAGGAGCAACAGGTGCTACACTTAAGACGGTAAGTCCCCAAAAGAAAAAAAACCCCATGAAAGCAAGAAAGGAGAGCGAAAGAGAAGAAAGAACCCCTACATGAACAGTACACAACTTTACGGCCCACGGGGGCACAGTCCCAGAGGAGTATGATCATATGGTGGCCAACAAGAAGACCAGACATCATGTGACTAAGGCTTGGGACAATGAGGAGAAGCAAGAGACTAAAGTTTGTCTGGTGGAAAATCTCCGGAGGGGATGGAGCCTCGATAGAGAGTTCCGAACTCTTTATCAGGAAGCTGGCGAGCCACAAGGGGAAGTCCGGGAAGTCTGAAGGGGTGGACTACTCCAGGGCTCCCCCGGCTCTGCAACTGTGCTCCCATTCCCGTGGTATAAGTGAGGGTGGCTCACGGTGTGCGTGGGTGGTCCTGGGACTGCGAGAGTGTGGAGAGGACTGCGTCACGCTCCTTCGCTATCTCTTCTGGGCCGGGCCTGGTGGAGGTCAGAGGCTTGCCAACCATTTGCCAGCGGGGGAGTGTTTTCTGGTCGGGCTTTGAGGGACTGTTTCTTGGCGTCAAATGCGTGTCAGCAGAGATTCCTAGGAGGTCCATAGCTTCAGAGAGAGAGCGTATTTGTCTCAACTTCCCTTGGTGCTTGAAAATAATTCGAAATGGATGGCCCCATGAGTACGGAATCCCCTTGTCCCGAAGATGAGACGTAACGCCGCGGAATTCTCTCCGTTTGGCTAGGGTCGACGCTGCCAGGTCTTGAAGGGTGTGTGTCCTCTGAATTGGATCGGTTGGGCCACTCTCGCCAGGCGTAGGATTTGTTCTTTCAGCTGAAAGTCATGTACACAGACCAGCACATCGGGCGGGGGGCCTTTCCGCCTCTGGGGAGGCCCACACGGTGGACGCGATCCATCCGAATCTGTTGCGGACAGTCGTCACCCAGGATTTGCTGGAAGAGGGACAGGGCGTAGCCTCTCAAGTCTTCTCCTTCCGCCTTCCAGGGCACCGCACGGATGCGGATGTTATTCCTTCTGGATCGATTTTCCAGGTCCTCCGAGTGTGCCTGGAGGTCTAGATTTTGGTCCCGCAGTCGGAGGACCTCTTGTTGCAGTTGGTGAAGATCCTCTTCTCTCGCTAGGTCATGTTCTTCTAATACAGCTATTATTTCCCCCACCTCGTCGACATCGCGGCGTACGTCCTTGAGATCCGATGCGAGTTGCCCCTTCAGTTCCAAGATGTCCTCCTTTATGGCAGAAAACAGTTCCCGCATGAAAGCTTTTGTAGCCGGGCCGTCCGCCTTGTCACTGGGTTCTGTGTGCCTTAGGTCTTTGGACGCTCCTTGGGACGTCTCGGAACCCCCGGGTTGTTTGAGCAAGATTTCTTTGAAGGACTTCTCTCTCCGGGCTCGGGCCGAGGCCATCCTTGCCCCCGGTAAGGTAGAAGACAGGCAGAGTGTTAAGCGCAAGGCGGGAGCCGTACAACTGCTCCTGCTATAAGGCTATGCCCACGCTCCGGATCGAAGCGGAAGCCCAGAGGACGCCAACCGTGGAGAGCCCGTCAAGGCTGGAAGGTCTAGTAGGAGGCCGTAGTGCAGTGAACAGCGGTGTCCCTCATCGGTGGGCCCCCCGGGTCAGGCAGTCCGGGCCCGCAGTGCCCGGAGGGATGGTGGAGCCCAGCCGCCGTGTCGCCCGGGCCCGCAGACGCGGCGGGGGAGGCCGGTGCAGCAGCTAGGCAGGAGCGTGGACCCCACCAGACCCCATCCACTAGATGTGGGGGTTTCTTGGCCCCAAGGACGATGAGTCAGGGATGGGGGCTACTGCCGCGGTATTGCGGCCAATCCGGCGCGGTCAGGGCCAGTCTGCTGGGGTGCCGAGCCTCTGGTTGTTCCCGGCGAATGCTGCAGTTGTCTTGGTGGTGCCAGCCAATGTCCGCCCCGGCCCGTGTGCAGCCCCTAGTTAGTGTGGCGCAATGGGTGCGTGGAGCCGTCTAGTTTGGTGCACCCTGTAGGAAGTCTCCGCACAGCTACCAGGAGTGTCCGCCCCAGGGGCTCCCCCGCCGTCGATCAGGGCGCCTGGCCGCCCGCCGCCAGTCAGGATGAGAGACCGGTCACTTAAGAGGCCTCCAGGCCGCTCAGCCAGCCGCCGCTCCCGGGCAATAGGGCAGCGATGATCTGCCACGTAAGTGTCCAGCAAGGCTAGCAGCCCCGGGGTTGCTTAGGGAGGTGCTGCGTGGATGCTGTAGAGGCAGAAGGGCCGAACGCCGGGGGAAGCGCGCCACTCACCGGGTGTCCTCAAGGCGCCGGTCGCTGTTGGATATGGATGCGCGACGAGGTGGTGTGGCAGCCAAGGCAGTCAACTCCTTCCCCGTGGGTCTCGCTGCGGGCTGCACGAGTCAAGATGGCCGCACCAGGGCCCACTCTCCACCGGTGTCGGGTCCCTGGGCCACAGGGGCCCGGTGTAGCCGTGTCTGCGGCGGTCCCCTGCCGGGCTCGGTCACCTCTGGTTGTATCGCTGGGTGGGGCCGATCGCCGCCGAGATGAGGGGGAATAGCAGTGCCGCTGCTCCGTGCACCACAAAATGGCGGTCTCGGGTCGGGCCCCGCTCAAAGCCCGTCGTCTTGCTCTTCGCGGCAGAAGGCCCCCGCCTCCGGGACCCCCCGCCTGCGGTGCTGACAGCTGCCGAGGCGATGCGGACGCGCCGGTGCCCTCCGGACTCGCGCCGCGGTGCTGGGGTAAAGGTCTGCTAGGCAACGCTCCCACGGCCTCCGTCCCCGCCGCGGGAGCCCCAAAGCAGTCCGCTGTGAAGTCCTGCCAGAGAGCTTAGGCAGCCTGGATTCCGGCTCACCGGCACACCGGAGTGAGCAGAAGCAGATGTCATGCCGTTTCCCGCTCGTTGCTGTGTGGGGAATGGGGCAATTACAACGCTAGTAGAGTGACGGGCCGGAGGAGCAGTAACTCACGTCCTACCGAGCCGCCATCTTGGCCACGCCCCCTATTTAGTACTTTTAAATGCATTTGCGAACTAAAAGCATGCGCAGTTAAATCTTGCGTAGTAATGGTATTTGTGATGTAAAAACATTGTAGTAAAAACTTGCAAAGTAATGGTCTGCTAAGTAACATCACATATTCCTCTGGCTGTCGCTGTGGCTGGATGGGCACCTTGGTGCTAGTGCTGCTGGCTTTTTGGCTCTTCTGTTTCGATTGTTGTGGGGTGCTTGGCTTGGCCTCTCGGCGTCTGAGGAGGGGGATGCATTTCTTCTTGCCGTTGGTGACTGTGCCTCTCGTTTGGTCATCTTTTTTGTGGTGTGTAGAGTTGTGCTATTTTTTTGGTTGTATTTAGGTTGTTTCCTGACCGGTCCTTTTCCCCCTTGCCTGACGGTTTTCCTGTGTCCTTGCAGGACTGGCGCTTCTTTTTTCTGGGGGCGTCCCCCAGGCTGCTGGACACCCATGCTGGTTGCAGGGCAGAGTCTTTTGCCAGCCCTTCCCCTGCACTTCCTATGTTTTCAGCTTCCTATTCAGATGTCATCAGGGTGCACAGGAATTCCTGGGAGGGTTATTTAAGGCTGCGCCCTGGGGTGTTCGGCCTCTTTGTCCCCTCAAACATCCGGCAAGCTGCAGAGGTGCGTCGTTGACCACCCACCCACCCGGCAGAAGAGCGAGGCTTCGCGGAGCACTGACAGCTTCCTATGGGCTGTGGCGGTGGGTGCTTTTGGGGAGGGGTGGGCTCCTGCCAGGGTCACCGTTTGTGGCTTTGGTGTCTGTTAGAGCTGTTGCACATCGTTATGGGGGTTTCTCTATTGTGCGATTTCTCCCCCTTCGGTATGGCAGTGGTCATTGACTTCAGCTTCCCCTGCGCGCTGTATGGTGGGGTGCCGTGACTGCTTCTTTCTGCCTTGTTGTTCAGTCTTGATCCCACCTGTTTGCTGCTTCTTGTACTGGAGCTCTTTGCCTGCTGTTCCGGTGGTTTGCCGGCGAGTGGTGGCTTGTGGGTCGTTTGCTGACCTCTGGTTTTGGACTGGTCTGCCTTGTTGTGCCAGTGGGGCGTGTGTGCTGGTTTTCCATGTGCTGTTTTCTTCCTGGGTGTTGCATATGCAGTTCTGGTTGGGGGTGTCTGTGTCCTGCAGCCATACGACCCTGAAAGCACCTGCCCTCGTCTGTTCTCCGACGTTCTGCAACATCAGGCCTGGTTCTTTCCTGGTTGGGAATCTGCCTGGGATTGCCGGATGCTGTAAGCTTCGCTGCCTCCTCTGGTTTCCTTGCCTGAGGGCTGTGTTTTGTGGTTCGGTTTGTGCTTTGCCCTCTTCGGCTCCATGGTGGGGCAGTGGTCTCCAGCTCCTGTTTCTCCAATTTCTGTGTGGTTGGGGGCAGTGCTGTGGCCTTGTTCAATCAATCAGGGGTTTTAAAGCACGTGGGTGAGGGTCTCAAGGTGCCGGGGGGGTAGCAGCTCCGGGTCAGTCGAAGAGCCAGGTCTTGAGGGCCTTCCTGAAGATGTGCAGGGTGGGGGTGCGTCCAATGACGATCAGGAGGTTGTTCCAGGCTTTGGCCGTGATGTAGGAGAAGGTTCTGCCACCCGTTCTTGTTCTATGGATGTGCAGGGGTTCGGTGAGGGGGAGGTCGGCTGATCGGAAGTTCCTCTTGGGTACGTGGAAGGAGATTCTGTTGTTGAGATTTTGGGGTCCGGTGTTGTGTAGGCATTTGTAGGCGTGGGTGAGCATCTTGAACGTTACTCTTTTCTCAACGGAGAGCGCAGGTGATGGGTGATGTGTTCTTGTCGAGGGATGCCGAGGACGAGTCTGGCTGTGGTGTTCTGTATGGTCTGGAGTTTGCGGAGCAGAAACTTGTTGATCCCGGTGTAGAGGGCGTTGCTATAGTCCAGTCTGCTGGTTATGAGTGCGTGGGTGACGGTCTTCTTTGATTCGGGGGGGGATCCATTTGTAGGTCTTTTGGAGGATGCAGTGGATTTTGAAGCAGGTGGAGGCGACAGCGTTGACCTGTCGGGTCATGGAGAGAGAGGAGTAGAGTAGAGTACGATTGCAAGGTTTCAGGCATGGTCCGTGGGGGTGGGGGGCTGCCGAGAGCGGTGGGCCACCAGGTGTTGTCCCATGCAGAGGGGGAGGGTCCAAGGACCTCTGTCTTCTCCGAGTTGAGCTTCAGGCAGTGGATGCTCATCCAGGCTGCAACGTCCTTCATTCCTTCCTGGAAGTTGAGTCTGTTGGTGATGGGGTCTTTGGTGAGGGAGAGGATGAGCTGAGTGTCGTCGGCATAGGATACTATGCGGAGTCCGCACTGTCTGACAATGGCGGCGAGGGGGGCCATGTGTATGTTGATGAGTGTGAGGCTGAGTGACGATCCCTGGAGTACTCCACAGTTGATTTCTGTGGGTTCAAAGAGGAAGGGTGGTAGTCGGATTCTTTGGGTTCTGCCGGTGAGGAAGGAGTGGAGCCAGTTGAGGGCGGTTCCCTGTATGCCGGCATCGTGGAGTCTTGTGGTGAGAGTGCGGTGGGAGACGGTGTCGAAGGCTGCAGATAGGTCAAGGAGGATTAGGGCTGCGGTGTGTCCCTGATTGAGGAGGGTGCAGATGTCGTCTGTGGCGGCGAGTAGAGTGATCTCGGTGCTGTGGTTGCTGCAGAATCCGGATTGGGAGGGGTGGAGGATGGAGTTTTCTTTGATGAATTTTGTGCGTTGGACGTTGACGGTCTTCTCTGTGACCTTGGCTGTGAATGGGAGGAGGGAGATGGGTCAGTAGTTCTTTAGGTCCGTGGGGTCTGCCGAGGGCTTCTTTAGTAGGGGTCTGACTTCTGCGCGTTTCCAGTTGTCGGGGAAGATGCCGGTTTCGAAGGTGGTGTTAATGCGTCGGAATTCCGCGGCGATGGCGGCAGCAGCTCTGTGGAAGATGTGCGGGGGCAAAGGTCCGTGGGGGCTCCTGAGTGGATACTTTTCATGGGCAATGCGGTGTCTACGGTGGCAATTGGGGTCCAGGAGGAGAGGGTGGGCTGGCTGGCGTTGCTGGAGGGGGGGGTGTGGTTATGGAGTCAGGTGTCTGGTCGTTGAAGTGGTCGTAGAGGCCCTTGATCTTCAGATGGAAGTAGGAGCCGAGCTGGTTACTGAGGTCCTGGGATGGGGTGATGACTAGTTTTGCTGGGAGGTTTGGTGAATTCCTGGCTGATGCTGAAGAGTTCCTTGGAGTTGGCAATGATCCTGTTTTGGATGTAGGTCCTTTTGGTGGATCTAAGGTGTTGGCGGTATTCAGTCATTGCGTACTTGTAGGTGGTGCGACCTTCCGAGGATTTGCTGTTTCTCCAGTTTTTCTCAAGACTTCTGCAGGTGCGTCTGGCTTCTTGTAGGTCGGCGGTGAACAAGGTGGCCTTTCTGGGGCGCTGTTGGTCGGGGTTGCGAGCTCGTCTGTGCAGTTGGTGATCCATCTGTGTAGCTCTTTGGTTGCGAGGTTGGCGTCGGTTAGGGTGTTGGGGGTAGCGTGGTTGAGGGTGGAATTGAGCTGATCCTCAGTGACCTTGTTCCAGTTTCTGCATGGAGGGCGGGGTGCAGGTTTGTGTGGCATGGGTTTGTGGGCGAGGAAGTGTACGCAGTGGTGGTCCGTCCATGGGGGTTGCGTGGTGTGGCTGAAGCGGATGTTTTTCCCACTTGCGAAGATGGGGTCGAGGGTGTGTCCTGCCTTGTGGGTGGGGGTGGTGACGAGCTGCCTCAGTCCAATATTGGCCTGGTTGTCCAGGAGGGTGACGGAGTTGGGGGTCGCTGGGGCTGTTGAGGTGGACGTTCAAGTCTCCGATGAGTATGTAGTCCATGGAGGCGATGGCGTGGGGTGCGATGAGGTCGGTGATGGTGGTGAATGAAGCGCAAGGTCCGGGGGGTCTGTAGATGAGGGTTCCGCGGAGTGTGGTTTTGGGGCTAGTCTGACTCTGGAAGTGGAGGTGTTCAGTGGTGGAGGAGTCGCTCGTGGTGGAGGTGGAGAGTCAGAGGGAGCTCTTGTGTGCGATGGAGAGTCCTCCTCCTGGGCTGTTGGGGCGGTCCTTCCTCTGGATCTTGTATCCGTCGGGGTTGGCGGTTGGGATGTCGGGAGCGGAGGCGGTGTTGGTTCAGGTTTCTGTGAAGAAGGTGACATCTTGAGAGAGGGTGTCGAGGAGGTCCCAGATCTCTACGGCGTGTCTGTGCAGGGAGCGCACGTTGAGGAGGATGCACTTCAGGGCTTCGGTGGTGTTGGGGTCTGACGTGGAGGAGGAGACTGTGGGGTTGCGGAGGGTGGTGAAGGTCTGGCGGCAGTGGCAGCAGGACTGGACGTGGGTGGTGGTCGGCGTGGACAGCTGGCAGTTGTTCCTCCCAGGGTTTAGTGCGAGGAGGGCTGCTGGGTCGTAGTGGCTCATGAGAAGCAGGTTTCCGGGTGCTGGTCGCTGTCGCAGACGGGCTTGCCTTTGGCACACCAGCAGCGGGCGGCCACCATTAAATAGGGAAGGGAAGCGCAGCTGGGAGGCAGAAGTTGGCAGGGGGAAAGGGGCCGCGAGGGCAGCTGCGGCGAGAAAGGGCGACAAACTGGCACGGGGGCACAAAGGAAAAAGCAGTGTGGCAACAGAAAGATAACAAAACCACTCTTACAATTCCAATACAGGCACAATTACGAATCCAGGTGGAACAATGCTCACCAGGCACAACACGGGAGGCAGGACTCGAACACCTACTCACTAGGAGAGGCGGGGGCAGCGGCAGACGAGCCGAGCTGCTGGAGCAGGGGGCAGAGGGTAGAGTCCATGACCAGGAGGTCAGAGGTCTTGCTCGCGCGCCCTAGCAGCGGCTGCTATTAAATAGGGAAGTTGGAGGGAAGCGCAGCTGGGAGGCTGGAACGGGATTCTGCAGGGTGGAGGGCCTGCGGGGGCAGCAGCGGCAGGAAAGGGCAACGAACGGGCACAATGGCAAAAGCAGCGTGGCAACAGAAAGATAACAAAATAACTATTACTATTACAATACAGGCACAATTACAAATCCAGGTGGAACAACGCTCACCAGGCACAACACCTACTCACTAGGCGAGGTGAGGGGGCAGCGACAGCGACACACTAGCGGAGCTGCAGGGGCAGAGTCCCTGACCAGGAGGTCAGAGGTCTTGCCCTTATTTGTTCTACCTGGTTCCTTCTTGGCCCCTCTTGTTGCCACTGCTTCTTTCAGGTTCGTATGGCATCGGCGACAGCCTCCTCTGCTGTTCTGGCCTGCTGGTTCCATGTTTGGTGTCCGGTTGTTTGGTTTCCCAGGTTGCCAGGCTTGGTTGCCCACCTGGTCCTGTTGGTCTTCTCTCTGCTCCTTTTCTAGCTTGGCTGCCTGCATCCCCTGGGTTTTTCCTGCATGCAGTTCCCCATTTCTTTTCGTTCTGTGGGGCAGTTTCTGCCCGGATGGGATTGGCGGCTGTTTTTCTGCTGTGCTGCGGGTCCCTCTGGCTGTGTGCCTAGTCTGGGGTGACCAGTGTGCGCCGGTCCTGTGGCTGGTTGGTTGCTGTGGGTAGTCCTGCTGGGGGCTTGCCTTTCCTTCTAGTGGGTGTGTTGGATCGTTCGGGGCTCCCGGCTTTTCCTCGCTCCTGGTTTGTGGTGCCTCCATGCTCACGTACCTTGGCGGGCTGCCCTGGTTCCGCCGGCTTTGGGTCAGGGGAGGGATATTTGCTGTTGGCACTTGGGTCTTTGTTCCTGCTTCTTTTTGCTGGTTACGTTCCTGCACGTCCCCATTGGTCCGTGTCTTCTGCGTTTTTTGGGGGGGTTTGCTGTGATCTCTGGGCCTTTCTGGTTCCTGCCGTACGGGCTGCTTCCTGTGATCACCTGGGTGTGGGTTGCCCTGGGGGCTGTTCAGGCGCCTCCTTTACATGGTTTCCCGCTTTGGTTTGTGGATGTGGGGGGGTTGCCCTGCGGTTTCCTTGGCCTGCGGGCCTCTTGGTGGCTTCCCTCTCTAGGCCTTGTTCCAGGGTTCTGTTTCAGTGGGATGGGTGTCCGGTTTTCTGGTACCTCCGGCCTGTCCTGTTCCTTTAGTCCCTCTGTTATTGGAGTCGGTGGTGGGTCTGGAATCTCCGGGTCCATTGGGGACTGTGGCCCTGTGGTTTCTTTTTTCCTGGTGCCCTCTCAGGTGTTTCACGAGAGGGCGTATTTCGGATGGAGCACGGTGGCCGACGGTGCCTTGGTCTCTCGGCTTTGGTCGCCTCTTCTGTGAGAGTGCCTTTTGGGGGTCTGCCTGGTCTTCAGGTGCTCTGCGTCGACTGTTGGCTGGGACGTGGTGTGCTCGTGGTTCCTTTCTGTTTCTCTGTCTCTGGCACTCCGGCAGGCCTTCAGGGGCTTAGCGGTCCACTTGCTGGGGTCTGTTGATCAGTCTGGGTCTGGTCTCCCGGTTTTTGGGGTGATCCTTCCCTCTGTGCATGTGTCCCTCTTGAGGGTCTCCCTCTGGTTTTGCAGGCTCTCCGACGTTACTGTTGTTTCTTTTATCTGTGGGGGTTGCGCCTTCTGGTTCTGCTAGTTTTCTTCCTTTTGTTTTCGGGTTGCCTTTTGTGTTGGCTTGCAGGCTCGGGGGTCCCCGACTCGTTATCTTGTGGGTCTTCTTCTTTCCGGTGTTTGAGGCCGGGCGTACACCTGAGATTCAGTCCGCTGTGTTGGGACTGGCCTATCTTTCCAGTTTGTTTGCCCTTCATTTGGGCATCTTGTTGTGATGCTCTGGGCTGATGCTTGGACCGTTGGCCTGGTTTTTTCCTTAGCTTGGCATGGCTCGTTGCGTAATGGATATAAGCGAGAGGGACGTGGAGGTAATGTTTATATTACTTACTGGTAATCACATTACTCTTAGTCCTGCTCTCGCTTATCTCCACTGCGGCTCACCCTCCCTCCTGGTGGCCCGGCCAACTGTCTATGTTGGCTTGGTACGTACAGGTATTTTGGAGTGGGTGATGCCTTTTTATATTGGTAGGAGAGTGTGTCTACGAGGCACAAGGGCCTCATTGCATAATGGAGATAAGCGAGAGTAGGACTAGGAGTAAAGTGATTACCGGCAGGCTATATAAGCATTTTTACTATTATTGTATTTATTGGAGGGAGGGAGATTTGTGAAAAAATTATTTTTGCGTTGCGTGAAGTGGGAATAGTATGTTTTTTTACTATATTATAATAGTTTGCGTAGTTTTAAATACATTTTATTGTGAATAGTATATGTATTACATTTTATATTTTATTTTGTTATATACTGTTTCAATTTATATTGTTTTTTTATTCAAAATTATGATAATTTTAATTATTGTTTTTTCATGAGTGAAATATCTTTTACAAAATTTTAATACAGTTGTTTTGTTTTCTAATTAGAACAGTTTGTTTTTTTAAAGATTTTATTAGTATATGTATTTTTTTATATATGCAATTATTTTTGAAATTCTAATATAAGTTACAGTTATTAGCTTAAAAATTGTTTTGAAGTAGATATATAAATATTAATTATTATATATGTGTTTAATTTTTTTAATGTTATTATTTAATACTTATTTTTTTAAATGTCTATAAAATAAATTAATAATTTTAAGTATAATGCTAGTAATTATATCAAAAAAAAAATTTGATATTTTTGTACTTCCCATTATGAACATAGGATGAGAATATTTTTGTAATCTATAGGTTGGTCGCAATATTTCTGTATCGCAATATTTTGTGGTCGATATTCCGTCATTGAACCCTCACCAGGGCAGATATGACCAACCGGCTGATGAAACTTTTGTCCGGGTCCCTCTACCGTGTCACGTACGAAAGGGGTCCCACGGAGACGCATTACAAGTATCTGTATGCAGTAAATGTTCTTCGTCCCATAGGAAAGCATTACGCGTAAAGACGCAATGTATTTTGTGTTTGATTTACCTGCTAAAAATCGATAACACTGAAAGTACATACCTATATTCGAAGATTGTGGAATCTAAATTGATATAAATGCTTAGCAATACCCTCTGATAAGCCTAAACTTACCACCCACACTGCCACAAAATAGAGCATGTAGTGGTCGTCATTTGAGCCCTGTAAAGCAATAAGGGTCATCTTCACTCTACACAGTGTACCTTACTTTGGTGCACTATATAGAGATCCAGGTTCCTACAATGCCAAATCAAAACATGTGTAATATTTTCCTAATATTGACTTGTAGATTAATAAAGGCTCTTCACAAGGAGGAGGGAGCATGTCCGACTTCAAAAACACCATAGGTAACACACATCCAGCACCTAACGACGTCTGTGCGACACCCCTCCAGAATAATCGCCCCTTCTTCAATGGTGGTTTCCCATGTAATTTTCAAAGCACAATTCCTTGATTTAATGATGGCTAGACCATGAGTGGACATTGTGTCCATGACCTAATAGGAGCACAGAAATACTAGGTCTGTTTGATTTATTTTTATTTTTTACACAGTCTAAGGAACTGCCCTGGACACTGATCATGGCCTCCTCTGGAGTGTGTTATTAACCCCTATGTAATTATCCAGATGTCCTGGAACCCATCCAGTTTGGCTGTACTTACATTAAAACCCTTGAAAACGTTTTTAACATCTGAACCCTTGGATGACCATGAAAAACCTGCAAAGTATATTTGTAACATTATTATTACTATTGCTATACCACTAATCTACTTCAACATGAAGTCCTTGAATGTGCTCCTTAATGCAAAAGAGAAAAACTTTTACAAAATGTAGAAAAATATAATGCGGTAACACTGTACATCGGGTAGTGAGTTTTACAATACTGTGTTGAAATTCACAATTCCCCCTCTCTATACCACACCACAGAATACCAACTCCACTCCACCAGCACAAAACCACTCACTATATTATACTCAGTGCCACTCTACTCGGTTCGATAACAAAATATCGAAACCACAAATATCGTGGGACATATCTACTGAGTCCAAAATATCTAAATGAAATATATATTTTTTTAAACTTATAATTTAAATGACAAACATAAAAAAAAATATCGATATACACCAATATAGATTATAAAAAGATATTTACATATATTTTAAAAATAGTTAGTTAAATATATTAACATGTAATATAACAAATTAAATATATTTAAATAATTTATAGGTGTATATAAAGATTTTAATCATTTAAAAAAACAAATGTATGTGTGTATGTTTACACATACATAATTTGAAACTATTAATAAAAGAATGTTAAATTGTATTATAATTTGCTTATTTAAAAAAAAAATGTATATATATATATATATAACAAACTGAAAAAATGTAAAAGCATAGCAATTTAATTCAACGTAAAAAATATATAAAAAGTACAATTTACTAAAAATATTACACAACACAAATATTACTTATTAAAAATATTATGTAAAATACACACACAAATCATATGGCCTTATTTGTAGTCTGGCGGTCTCCTGACAGTCTTATTACAACTAGGGCGGTCAGGCCGCCTTAGGACCACTGCAACCACCAGGGAGATGTTCCCTGGCGGCTGCGCAGTGTTCCTAAGGCCGCAATATGCTTGGCAGGACCGCCGCAGTCCGGCCAAGCATATTACGAATTTCCTCACCACCACACTTTTCATGGCGGTGCGACCGCCATAAAAAGTGGGGCGGTGAGGAAACAAAGGGGGCCCTACAGGCGTAATGTGTGCCCCCCTGTGTGCATGCACCTCAGTACCTGCACGGCATGGAGTGGTACTGATTGTGACGTTCCCATTGCAGTGCCTATTTCATAGCCACTGTCGTGAGAACGCCAAAAAAAGCCTGCAAGACAGGATAAAACTCCTGATCTGGTGGGCGGTTCCTACACAGATTTGGTGGTGCAGGAGCTGGCGGTCACGCACCGCCAAACTCAGAATAAGCCCCATAATAAAATAATTGTAAACAATATAAACAATATGTATAAAGTTGTAGGAATAATACATATACTATTTCCTCTCCAATCTCTGCAACAGTTGGGTAATCTTTGTACAAACAAGGGCTAAAATTGACTATTCCCACCCAAGTCAGTGCAACAGTATGGAAAACATTGCAGTAACTGGAGTGGGAACAGCAGATTTTACCCCTCCGCAATCCAACAATAGGAAAAGTGTTAGTTTCAAGGGGTGGTAAAATTTACTATTCCCTCTCCACTTCACTCTGTGCAACAGTAGGGAAAGTGTTGGATTGCAGAGGGGTTAAATGTACTACTCCCACTCTAGTTAGTGCAACAGAAGGGAAAGGGTTGGACTCAGGAGGGGGTAACAATTTACTATTCCCAATCTAGCCTGTGTAACAGTAGGGAAACTGTGATTGCAGAGGAGTAACATTTTCTTTCCCCACTGTAGTATGTGCAACAGTAGAGAAAGCGTTGCATAGGGGAGGTATAAAATGTACTATTCCCACTCCAGTCTGCAAGAGTAGAGAGAGTAGTTCAGTTCAAATAAAAATATTTGAACTACATTAGACCAATAAAAATATTAAAATTTAAAATATATAATTTTTAAATTAAAAAAATTACAATAAAATGTTTAATAAATATTTTAAATAAACAAAAATCCAAATACCACGCTATATTTTCACAATTATAAGAAAACACGTTATTTGCAAATAAATAAAAACATAGCAAATACATTTTTTTTTTTTAAACAAAAGCTTTTTTTACATTTATTACTTAAATAAGTACCTACCCAATACCTCTACAAAGCAAACAAACACCTAAAATATATCTTGAAATTTTACACTATTCAATTAAACAATAGTAGTTAAGTAATAAGGGGGCATATTAGCAAGACCCACGTTAAAATTATCGCCGTTTTAGCGGCAGGAAACTGCCGCTAAAACGGCGATAATGGGCTTGCTAATATGTGCAGGACATCTAACCTGGGCTTCTATTGGAATTCCATAACGCATATTAGCAAGCCCATTATCGCCGTTTTAGCGGCAGTTTCCTGCCGCTAAAACGGCGATAATTTTAACGTGGGTCTTGCTAATATGCCCCAAGATTTTAATTAAACAATGAATAACAATTACCTAAAAATAAATTATACTTAATGAACTTCCCACTCTTTACCCGTACAAACACAACCTGCACCTCATAGAGGACTTTAAAAAGTTCATAATTTCATAATTATCACAAATTATCAATTAAATAATTCATAACAATTAACATTAATTATTACAAATAAATTCCTTTGCAAACTTTAGCCCTACAAAAACCACAGCAAAAAGAATAAAAAATTAAATTACACAGTTTACATAAATAAATCATTTAAATAACTCAGAATAATTAAAAATCATTAAATAATTAAAATACTTCCAACCCTATACCCCTACCAACACCACAACCTGCACCTATGGTGCACCCTGTTAATCCCTGCACCATGTGGCAGGCACCTTGAGATGCCGGTCACGCAGTGCAGGGATTAACAGGGGGGCAAAATAGGTGCCCCCTCTGCCCCCAACCGTAGGCCGCGAAGGCAAGGGGGCCCTTCTAGGGGCCCGATAACTCGCTTTCTGACAGGCTTTCCATGTCAGAAAGCCCAGCATGGAAAGCCTGTCAGAAACCAAGCATAGTTATCCCTACGGGGGAAACGCCGTTCATAGGGATTACGGGCTGGTCTCCAAATGGCCGGACTCATCCGGATTCCAGGCCTCATTGTAATAAGGCCTTAAGTGTGCTGCAATTGTTACTCAAATATGAAATAAAGCTGTTACTAATGAAACCAGAACTGTGAACATCACATATTTCTATCATTATGATAATAGCTCCTATCTATCATTACACTATTCACTATGGCAAGAGCATAATGGTGTTATCCCTCTGCCTTTTGTGTCTGTTTAGGAAGATCCCCATACCTTTGCACAGCCGACCGTGATTTCTTCAGCTGTGGAAGCTTCTATAAATGCCTGTGTTCTCTGACTAAAAATATGCACACT
Organism: Calotriton arnoldi; assembly: GCA_963921515.1. Taxonomy (NCBI): domain Eukaryota; kingdom Metazoa; phylum Chordata; class Amphibia; order Caudata; family Salamandridae; genus Calotriton; species Calotriton arnoldi. The sequence goes on from CAWUFW010021010.1 coordinate 36,593, forward strand.
TTTTTGTGTAAAGTTATGTTTGGATACCTTCAGGAGATTGCTTTCAGGCCTGCAGAGCTACGTAGGCCATCCGCTGGTTCATTGTGTGTGTAATGATAGATCTGGGACAAAGGACTATGGGCAAACCACTTGCTGAGAATATGGTTTTCAAAGTTTTTGCCGGATCCATCGCGTGTTGCCAGAGATCGGAGTGGATCTCCCCCCATTTTGGGCTCCGAGTCCAAGACCATACGCACCCTGAATTCTTCGTCATACTGTGTCCAGGCATATCCCCCATATATGAGCTGTGCTTGCGTAAGAAATCTGTGAGAAAGTGCCTCTTTTGACATGGTTAGCCTCCCAATTTTTGCCAGGAAAATTGTGTGGTTTCAATTATAATACACAGGGTCCCTGCCTACCAGGTCCCCTGTGCCAGTACTTCTTCCCTAAAACATTACCACAATTGGCCCTTCCGGCCCCCTGTAAGTCCCTAGTAAATGGTACCAGGGGACCAAGGGCATTGGGACTGAAGAGGGTCCCCTAGGGACCCCTCACCTAGGCCATGCAGACTGCCACTGTAGGATTAATGGCCTGATGCAGACAAAAATGAGAAAGTCGACATGGCACACTGCCTAAGGTATAGGTAAGTCACCTCTCTCGCAAGCCTTAAAGCCCTAAAGCAGGGTGCATTATTTCATAGGTGTGGACATATCTGCATGAGCAGATAATCCCCTATAATATTTAAGTCTATTCTTAGATACTGTAAGTGCCAGGGAAGCCAAAGAGTACATGGGCTGGAAAGTTCCCCAGCACCATGATGGCTTCTCTGAACCCAGGAGTGTTTGGTACCAAACTACTCCTCTTATTAAACACACACTGAGACCAATGTGGGATTTATTAAAACATCTACTCAGAGGGCACCTAGGAGGTGCCCACTGAAAATCTACCAACGCTGGTGTGGTCACAGACTGGCTTTAGGCATCCTGCCACCACCAGAAATGTTTCTGGACCCCTGGATCGAGAACCCCCTCTCTCTCTGGGACCAGAAACAAAGCACGTCCTGGGCAGAGGTGTCACCTCCTCCCCCAGGATGGGCACAGTGCTAGAGAGGGAAGGTTCAAAGGCCTTCCGCCATTGTAATGTGACCCCTAACCTCTGCTGCTAGCAGCAGATGGTAATCCGCCGTTTACACCTCTACTTTGGGCCGGAAAACCTGCAGGAAAAAATAGGAAGAATAGGTGTGCCCACCTCTGCCAAATTCACACCTAAGGTGAAGGAAGCGAGGTGAAGCATATCGTTCAGTCTCTGCCATCTGGAAGATGGGGGGGGAAACTCCTCCAATCAGGGCTAGGACTATGCCTCCTCCCATAGGAGGGTGGCATAATTACCTGAACTGTCTACGCCCTCAAAGTGCCCATTGGCCCTACCCGTTACTCCCTTAAGACGCCCCTAAATCTAGTATTTAGGTGTCTCCCCCAGACCCCGAAACTAGTTTCTGTAATCTAAGAAGAAGGAAAAAGAAGATGCTGTGCAGAGAAGACTGTCAACGCCCACCAACTTGGCTCCAGCCCTTCAAAAGAAACAACACCTGTCCTGCAGTCAGTGACCTCCATCAGCCCTGGAAAGACTGCCTGTCTTTGAAGGAGGCCAGAACTCCAGAGGACAGCAACTCAGTCCACAAGAAAGCAACACAAAGGACCCTGGTGCCCTCCGGATGCGCAATCCCTGACCACTCAGCACCTGATGCCTTCGGCCTGTGTCCAGGTGGCCAACCAATCCAGAAAAGGTTCCCCAGCAATCCGGAGTTCAAGTCCAGCGATGGCTGACCCCTCCTGGACTCCACGACAAGGTCTGCAGTGTGAATCCAAATGCTCCCCTCGCCGGCGACCAACTCTGGTAAGAGAAACCCGACGTCAAAGGAAAAACCTGCACTCAAAGTCCCTTGGCCTAGAGGAGCTCGACCAACTGTTTCCCTATGACCTACAACATCCCTACTTACATCTCCTGTCACTGATTTTCTTTGTGCAGCCCCCAGTTCGTTAACTGCAGCCTGTTTTCCAAACAGTTTTCTCCATTAAATTTTGATTGGGCACCCAACTGGGTGTTTGCACCCTTCACCCAGCCACCCCGTGCTGCTGGTGGTGGAATTTTGGTGCTGCCTTGTGGCCCCGTGCTTACCTAAAAACTCCAAAGCTTGAGCCGTGCAGATTTTACTTACCTGCAAGCAGTGTGTCTTCAAACACCCCTAGTCTCCATTGGGTAACACTGGGCCTGATCTTCAAATTTGACCCCTGCACCCAGCTGCCCATGTGCCGCAGGTGGTGCAGTGTTTGTCCTTAGATGAACCTTGCCCTCTGCTCACCCTGCAACCCGAAGACTGGATTAGTAAGTTGGTTACTTACCTGTGAAACCCTATTTTTATTTTCATCCATAGGTTAACATTGCGAAGACTGAAGTGTCCACTTGAACCAGAAAATAATTCATATTTAAAGACATACTTACCTTTTTGCAAAGATCTTGGTCGTAAAATAAATCTTGAAAGAAGCTTATTTTATCAAACTGGTGTTGATCTCCTTTTTGAGTTGTGTGTCATTTATTGGTCATTATGTGCACAACAAATATCTTATACTCTGTTAGGCCTAAGGCTGCTCACCCACACTACCACAAATAGAGCACTTTGGGTTTGCATTGAGCCCTGTACACTTCTGGGGGAATCTCTGGACTGTGCACAGTATAAACACTTAGGGGCCGATTCCGATCTGGGTCGGAAAGCTCTGCAACCGAGCCGGATCCGGAGTGTTTGCCGACCAAGCCGGACTCCCGCAGTCCGACCGAGCGAGTACGATACGGCCGCATGCTGCTGGACTCGGTTCGGTCGGACTCCCATAGAAGTCAATGGGAGCCGGTTGTACGACGTGAACATGGGCTCCCATTGACTGAATGGGTACGTCTCGCACAAGGGCCCCCCCCACAGTGGGTACACGTCAGTGCCATCCGCACCATACATGCCTGTGTTGGGGAGACCATTGGGTCTTCCCCTGTGTCCGAGTTGTAAGGCTGCGGGTGGCGGGGGGTCCGACGCGGACCCCCGAAGACCTCTTCCTGGAGCGTTTACGTGTCGGAGGCTCCGACTCGATCCGGCTGTCCGAATCGTGCATCGTACTGGCTCGGTCGTAAATCGCCTGCATTGCACGGCACGGTTTGATTATGGACGAGACGTACGGAGCGGTTCGGACCCGGAAACGATTCGGTCGGCAAATTTCGCGTTGCTCGCATCATACTTGCTCGCTCGTACAGCAGTACGAGTCGGACGGAAAACATGCGTATGGCTCGTACTTTTTCTGGCCGGATCGCGTTCGGAGCCCTTCCGAGCGAGATCAGAATTGGCCCCTAAGTGGTATACCATATACAGAGCAAGCTTCCTCCAACATCCAATTATTTAAACAGGGCCACACTCTGCTCTGGACATTTTTCAAAATATACACTAGCGAAAAGCAAAATGCTGCTGTTCAGTTTCATATTGTCATGGGAACCCTAGGTCGTTTGGGCAGGTCATATGGTGCAGAGCCACAATATCGTGGTAAAAATATTGTTGGTCAAGAATATCGAAAGAAAAAATATTGTGGTGCAGAATATCGATTGTGTGTATTTAATATCAATGTAAAAAATATCTAAGGGGCCGATTCCGATCCTGGTCGGAAACCGTTCCGACCGACACGTTCCCGGAGCGATTTCCGACCGATTCGTGCCCCTTGACACCAAGCAAGCGAGTACGATGCAGCCGCATGCTGACGGACTCGGTTCGGTCGGACTCCCATTGAAGTCAATGGGAGCCGGTCGTACGACGCGTACATGGGCTCCCATTGACTGAATGGGTACGTTGCGCAAAAGGGTGCCCCCTGTAGTGGGTACGCGTTGGTGCCATCCGCACCGTACATGCATGTATAGGGGGGACCCTTGGGTCCCCCCTGTGTCCGACTCGTAAGGCTACGGGTGAAGGGGGGTCCGGCACGGACCCCCAAAGTCCGCTTCCCAGAGCGTTTACGTGTCGGAGGCTCCGACTCCATCCGGCTGTCCGGATCATGCATCGTACTGCCTCGGTCGTAAAACGTCTCCATTGCGCGGTACGAATCGAGTGCGAACGAGTCGTACGGAGCGCTTCGGACCCGGAAACGATTCGGTCGGCGATTTCGCGTTCATTCGCATCGTACTTGGGCGTCCGGACCTCTGTACGACTCAGTCGGAAACAAAGCCTCCGACTCGGATCCGGTAAAGCCGAATCCGATTCGGAGGCCTTCCGACCGAGATCGGAATCGACCCCTAAGGGGCCGATTCTGATGCGGGTTGGAAAAGCTTCCCGACCAAATCGGTTGGGAAATGGTGTCCGACCCACTCGGATCGGGAAAGTCCGACCGGCGGAGTAGGATGCATCCGGATGCTTCCAGATACGATTTGGTTGAACTCCCATTGACTTCAGTGGGAACATTTGTTCCTAACCGCATCAGAATTGGGCCCTCGGTCGGGAAGACACGTTCCCGATCCGATTTGGAAGGAGCAAATGCCGTTAGGAGGCCTTCCTAACCGCATCAGAATCAGGCCCTCGGTCGGGAAGCTTTTCCAACCCGCATCAGAATTGGGCCCTCTGTGTTTAATATCGTTTGCAAAAATATAGATGTTAAAAATATCGATTTTTTTTTATTAATGTTATGTATTTTAGTATATATTTTATGTTTGTGATGCATGTATTTTTTGTATAAGAATTGTTTGTATTTTTATTATTTGTGTTAAAATTTTAGTACTTATTTAATTTTTTTTTGTTTTAATTTTGCACTTTTTGTTCCGTAGTGGGTTGTGGGTTTATAGGGGAATAGGGTGGGAAGTAATTTAATTATTTAAGATTTATTGATTATTTTTAGTAGTCATTTTTTTAAATTTGAATTTCGGGTTTTGTAGTACTGTTGCGGGTTCTGGGTTTATAAGGGAATAGGGTAGGAAGTAATTTAATTATTATTAAATTTATTGATTAATTTTTATTCATTAATATTTGTTGAATTGAGATGTTTTAAATGTGTAAATGATTTTTTTATTAATTAATCATTAGTTAATTCATTTTAATTAATTAATTGGCAATTTATTATGTTAATTGTGTAATTATTTTTAGGTGTGTTGTGTTTATAGGTGAAAATGGTGAGAAGAGTGGGAAGTAATTTATTTTTAATTGATAAATTAATCATTAGTTAAATATTTTGAATTAATTAATTAGTAATTAATGATGGTAATTGTGCAATTAATTTTAGGTGTGTTGTGGAAAGGTGTTTATAGGTGTAAATGATGGGAAGGGTGGGAAGTAATTTATTTTTAATTTATGAATTAATAATTAGTTGTTAATTAATAAAAATTAATTAGTAATTAATTATGGTAATTGTTTAATTTATTTTAGGTGTTGTGCATATTATCGTGTTAAATAATGCGTATTCAACGAATGTTTATTAATCTTAATTATTGATACTAATTTGTAAAATCATTATTAATTATGTTAATATTGACAAACAAAAAAACATTTAAAACAGAATTGTATTTATTTTATTTCCTACCCTATAACACCACCACTTTCCCTACTGTTGCACTCACTGGAGTTGGAATAGTAATTTTTTCCCTTCCACTATCCAACACTTTCCCTACTGTTGCACTCACTGGAGTGGGAATAGTAATTTTTACCCCTCCGCTATCCAACATTTTCCCTACTGTTGCACTCTTTGTAGTTGGAATAGTAATTTTTAGCCCTCCGCTATCCCATACTTTCCCTACTGTTGCACTCACTGGAGTCGGAATTGTAAGTTTTACCCCTTTGTTATCAAACACTTTCCCTACTGTTGCACTCACTGGAGTGGGAATAGTAATTTTTACCTCTCCGCTATCCAACATTTTCCCTACTGTTGCACTCTTTGGAGTCAGAATAGTAATTTTTACCTCTCCGCTATCCAACATTTTCCCTACTGTTGTATTTATTTTAATGTGAAATGTATGTTGTCATTTTTTTATAATAGTTAAATGTTTGAATTACTTATAAAATGGTATTTTTAAATTATAAATTATTGATATAAGTATTAATTTTATTTTTATGTAATTTAAAAGTTTACAAATTCAATAAAGATAATTGTTAAATTATTTTTAAGTAAATATATGTATAAGTATAAATTATTGTTTGTTGAAATTTTTTTTAATTAAGTTTATTTGTAATATTTAGTTAAAATGTATATTAAATTGAATTTGTTTTTGTAAAAATAATATTCATATTTAATATATTTAAGACATTGTATTTTATGTTGTATATATTTAAAAAAATCGATATTTTTACATCGATATTTTTGTTTCGATATTTTTGTACTTACCTGTTTAAGTATAGGGAGTCGATATTTTGGTATTCTATATTTTTACTGCGATATTTTTGTTATCGATATTTTTTACATTGATATTTTATCAGTGAACCGGTCATATTCTTCCTCCTTGGACCTTTCTGTAGCTTTCAGCTCCCTATACAATAACTTAAACATTCCGACATATAATCCCTGCCAGATCTTTTCTGTGGTGGACAACAGATTGTGTACCCCCATCTGCTTTGTCACCATGTATGACAACTTTTTTCAAATCCTTTCTTTCTTTGAACTCCGCTATTTTGACCGTACCTTTCTACCCCTCATCACAATCTGTTCCACAGCATCAGTTCCCGCGTTTAGCCTTGCCCCCTCGTTGTTCTCCTGCTGACTTACCTGTCCGTGCACAAGATCCTCCGTCTCTTTGTGCAGCCTCCTTCTTTTGTGTACCACCTTCTTTTGTATCGGACCTTCGCTCCTCCTTGCCTAACCCAGTGTCCTTAACATACCAGTACATCTGTAGACATGTCGTTTACTCCTTTCCATTCCCAGCCTCCACCCCAATTGAAAACATAACAGGGGCAGACAAAGTGGCCCTTACATCCTTACCTGGCATTAAAGTCAGTACCCGGTCCATAGTCTGCTGCCTTGCTTCTGTTACCTTGCCAGTAGAAGTCACCTGCCCACCAACCTGGTGTCAGTGGATCTGGCCAGTACTGTGTATTAAGCCTGTAAAACACTAGGTGGACACTGATTAACAAACCCAGCACCCACCACCCACTGACCTTCCTGCCCCTTGCTGCCACCACCTCTGCGACGCCTTATCTATTACATCACTGCCCAAGACCTCGTCCTCCTCCAGGCTATCCTCCTCATAGTCAAAGTCCATACAACCCACCAATTCATCTGCCCTTGCCCACTCAGCGTGTGGTGGTACCGCCACCAGATATTGCACATTATCCACCACCTCTGGTATACCTGCCCCCAAGTCACCTCCACTGGCCATTGTACATGGAGACCTTGCAGCAACTTTCAAGCCACTCTTGCATCCTCAGATGTAACCTCCAACCACTGCTCTTCACCTCCTACTTTTCTGATATACCAATCCTCTTGGGAAGACCCTTCCACTACCACACATCTCTCATCTGACATCGCTACACTTAGGGGCCGATTCCGATTCGGGCCGGAAATCTCTCCGACCGAGCCGGACCCGGAGAGATTTCCGACCGAATCGGACCCTAGCAGTCCGACCGAACGAGTACGATGCGCACGCATGCTATCGAACTCGATTCGGTTGGACTCCCATTGAAGTCAATGGGAGCCGGTCGTACAACACGTACACGGGCTCCCATTGACTCAATGGGTGCGAGGCGAACAAGGGCGCCCCCTACAGCGGGTACACGTCGAAGCGGGTCACGCCATACATGCACAGGTAGGGGGGACCCATGGGTCCCCTCTGTGTGCGACTCGCGCAGCTACGCGTACAGGGGGGTCCGACACGGACCCCCAAAGTGCGGCTCCGACTGCTCTTTTGAGCCGGACGGCGCGAGTCGGTCGGACTGCTCGAGGCGCGCATCGTACTTACCCGGCCGGGGAACGTCTCCATTGAGCGGTGCGAGTCGTGTCCGTGCGAGTCGGTTGGAGCGGTCGGCTTTCGCGAACGAGTCGGTCGGTGCGGTTGGGTCTCGCGAACGAGTCGGTCGGAGATTTCGCATCGTACTCGCTCGCCCGGACGCACGGACGAATCGGTCGGGAAACAGGGCTCCGAATCGGATCCGGTAAAGCCGAATCCGATTCGGAGCCCTACCGGCCGAGATCGGAATCGGCCCCTTAGTGCCTAAAACAGGGATCACCCTTTCCACTCCTGCTTGCTTCTGAATCACTATAAACCAAAGGAGGGACAAGGAGAAGATATAATAGGTCCAGCATCAGAGCTCCTAAATGGACATCTAGCACAAAAGGAGGGTGCAGTTCCTCATGGGGGGTGGTAGGGATGATAAGGATGTCAGAAGAAACTGGCTGGTAGATCAGAGGGATCCTGGGGGAAGCAAGTGATCGGATATGAATCCCCTCACACACCCAGAAGGGTCTCATGCTTCAGCATTGGTCTGCTCGTCGTTGGGCCGATCCAGCAATGCCTGACAGGCCCCTCAGTGGGGGCTCTTTAGCATCGATCTTTTGTTCTTAGCCATATTGATGAATTCAAGTGAGGGGCTGTAAGTGTATGGTGGTGTGTAGGTGACTGTAAGTCTAAAAAATTGCATCAATGCTTGGTAGACCTAGGTGTAGCCTCTCCTGAGGAGTTGGGGGAAGAAGGCTAACCTTTGGATCAAAATTAGCGTGTCCCAAAAGTCTCATGGTGGGAGTGAGCAAAAGAAAGGGTTTGCTATTCCCTCCACTGGAAAGATGTGGAACGGTCTAAGAAAAAAAGGTAAAGAGTCTTCTAAAGTCCCACAAAAACCTGTTCAGGAGGGTGGGCCCAGTGGCACGTCACAATCCAAGGGTGGGTAACAGGGTAAGAACTGGGATTTCAAAAAGGCTTGATGTTTCAATTTTAAAGGCCAACTGACACCTAACTTGGGGCTGTTCATGTCCCAAAAAGGCTTCCACTAGTGCACCACAATTACCACTGAGATGGTGATTTTCAGATGGGATTCTTGGTGTGCACTGACCAGGTCAGAGAGCACACTGAAGCTACCTTAATCTCAGAGGGAAGGGTTGATGCAACAGCCCTGGCTGTCTGGCCCAGTAACATGGAGAAATGTAGACAACAGCCACATGTCAATGGGGTTAGAGTAGAAGCACTGAGGGATATAGGTAAAAGTGTCACAAAGGCAACTAAAAAAACTGATATCCCCAGAGCAGTTTTTGGCTGGACAAACTAAACCAGTCACCAGTGCTGATAACTATACTAAAGTTCATCTCATGGCTATGGTGTTCTCAATGTGGGGAGGGGTTACTGGCCAAAAAAAGGTAGTTGGGTCCTCTGCCATCCCATTACAGTGTCTGCTAGGGAATGATCTGGAGCCCTCAGAATGGGCCGAGGTAGAGCCAAGATTCCAAGCAACCATGCTGGGAATACCTGAATGGGTGTGTGTAAACACAAGGAGAACAGAGCAAAGCCCAGGGCATTGAAAGAGGAGTTGTAGCCTGAAATAATGCCCCAACCCTCCAAGAGAAAAGGTAAGAAGGCTGGGAAACCAACTTCTGAGCAGCCACAAGTTCAGGTCTCCGCTCCTCTGGGAGAAGACCTGTCAGCCCTAGAGGGAACTGAGCCCTGGGTACCTAGGCCTTCCTCTAGGGAAGAGCAGTGCCATAGACAAAGAACCCGAGACTGCACACTGCCTCACAGGAAAAGGGATATGTCAGTGGCTCCCACAAAACCTATTGGGAGGAGGGGTGGCCCCTCAGTAATACAGATTTCTCACTCTCATTGGCCCATGAGATCCCCTTAGCGGGGCATCTTGGCCAGGCAAAGACTTGGAGTAGGAAAGTTGCCCACTTATACTGCCCAAACATGTCCCAGAAAGTGAAGGAGTTTTGCAACACCTGTGTTACCCATCAAGCCAGTGGCAAAACAGGTACCCACCCAAAGCCCCCCTTAATTCCACTTCCAGTGGTTGGAGTTCCCTTTGAAAAGGTAAAACATCAACAAACAGATTTATACTGTTGCTGGTGGATAATACCACCAGGTATCCTGAAGCAATTCCTCTTGAGACAGTTACTGCTCCTGCTGGTGCCAGGTCCCTAATCAGTATCTTTACTAGAGTTGGCTTTCCTAAGGAGGTGGTGTCAGACAGAGGTAGTAACTAATCTGGCTACCTAAAACCCATGTGGGCTGAGTCTGGGTTGACATACAAGTTTACAACCCCATGTCACCCACAAACCAATGGTCTAGTTGAGCGAATCAACAAGACCATGAAAGGTATGATCATGGGGGTGGGGGGCTTGCCTGGTCTCAAGATGGCCGCTTTCTAGGTGAGCTCTGTATGCCATCGTAACTATCCGGCAGGAATCCGGCAACATCCAAGCAACAAATTACATGCTCGCTGCTGCTCTGTAAAGCACTTGAGGTTCATTGCCAATCGGTGTGCTCATCGTGTCCGTCCAAGTTGCTGGTGGACGGGGCAGCGCTGGGGCCTCAAAGGGCCTAGTGAAGACGAGTGCAGCGGTCTATTAGCGGCTGAGACCTGGCGGAGCGGACACCAGTAGTCTCAGGGCCTGTGGCCTGTACTGACCTACGCTGGTGAGCGGAGCACATATCTTGCTCTGATGGCGTCCTTGGTGCTGGTGGCGCCTGGCTCGTTGCTGACCGGTCTGGGCACGGACGAGCTGCTTGTGCGGCGAGGCGTGGCCTTGCTTGTGTACGGCTGCCTCGTAGTCCGAGACCGCAACCTTGTGTCCACGTTGGACGTGAGCAATCTTTGTGCCCAACCGGTGGACGGCGGGTGGCGCTGGGTCCTGGTTGTTAGCGGCTGGGCAATATCCACGAGGGTGTGACGTTGCCCGGCCCGGATCAAGCGCGCTCCTGCTGGCAGACAGGGAGCGCACTACGAGTCACTGGCGGACGGACCCCAGCCGCCCCTCTGACAGCTATTGAGGCGATAGCAACTTGGGCCCTGTTATACTGGATCCGGATTGCTGGGGGAGGCCTGATGAGACTGCCGGGGATCAGTGAGTGGGGACTTAAATTGCTGGCTGGCGGATGAGGGACATGTTTAGACGTTATCGCTGCACACAGAGGGCCTTGTTACTCTGCCCTGCCTGGCACCAGAAGATAGACTGGGGAGTTCCCATGCCCACTATCAACTGCTGCGATCTACTAATGACTCAGGGGTTGGCCATTCCCCCTATGGTTTTCTCCTGTTTTTATCCCTGCTCTGCTACCCACGTAGGCTTTTATTAAGCAGAGGACTACTGCCTGGACCTGAAGATTGAGCTGAGTGTAGTGGGGATTGATTTGTGGACCCTTGCTGACATGGGCAGAATATTGCGAGACTGGGAGCCTTGTGGCAGCTGTGGTGGGGCTTGGACATTTAAAGACTATGGGCAAGGTGGACAAATCACAGTCCAAGCTGCAGTTTGAGCAGCGCAAGTCGAGACAGAGGGATATAGGTGCTGACAAGTCTCCCAATGGGCAGAATGATAACACCAAGGAGTCTGAAGGTGATATTCGCCAAATTTTGAGGGCAAGGCAGAAAAGCTGGTCTACCATAGATGGCAAAATGGACTCTCTGGCCTACCGGATGGACCGCATGTCTGAGCATACTGAGCACCTAAATATGGCGGAGAGGCTGGTGTCCGAAGTTGAAGACGCTGAGATGGAAACAATTAATGCCCAGAAACAGATGGGGAAGCTCCTTACCGTCCTGCAGGACAAGGGAGAGGATTTGGAGGCTAGATCAAGGAGATGTAATATGCGCATCACAGGCCTTCCTGAATCTACAGCTATGGGCAATATGGAGGCATTCGTTGAGCAGCTCTTGGTGACACTCCTGGGTCGCGACACATTTTCAGCCATGTTTGTTGTCGAATGTGCCCAAGGCTCCCTGGGTCCTAGGCCTCCGCCTGGTGCTCCCCCACGTCCTGTAATTGCTAAATTATTGAACTACAGGGACAGGGATGCTGCGTTGAGGCAAGCTAGAGAGAGACGCGATATACAATTTGAGGGTTCCTCGATCTCGCTTTTCCCGGACTTCACCATGAGGGTGCAGGAGGCAAGGCAACAGTTTGCTCCCTTGAAGCGTCGCCTACGGGAGCATAATTGAGGGTCTTCATGGATGGTGGATCAAAGATTTTCACTGACCCCAAGTCACTGCAGAGGGCCCTCAAGGAGTACATCAAGACTGATGGGCAGAGAAGAGACACTGAGGAGCTGGCCGGGATGACTGGCGGTGATCTGGAGGTGCAAGAATAACACGGTTGTCCTCTGGTTTTCTTACATTTCTCTTAACAGGTATGTCACATATGGACTGTTGTTTGAAGTACGCTGCAGGTGATTCATGGATGCCTACTGCTCAAAGTTTGAGGGGATAACTTCATATGCTTGTTTGGGGATGAGGTCAGCGTTGATTGAGATCGACATTGAGACTTTAGATCTGCCGCAGCTTGCGGATGGTCCACTCTGGCATGGCAGGAAGGCCTCTGAGTTGGCGGCAGTGAGACTACCTCAACTTTTTGGGGATCCAGTTAACTGTTGCTCGATGGATGTATAGACAGTGTTCAAATGACCACATATTATTTCTGACTTTGTGGATTTCCAAGCGGTGAGCTGGTAACATCCGCCCCTGCGTGTTACCCACTGTATGGTGATACCCCCGAAATGTTTCTTATTGGAGTATTCTCAAATGGGGGGGGGGATTTCATATATGCCAAGTTGGGGATTGCATAGCGTGGGAGGAGGTGTGGGGGGATATATATTGGGCTTTTTTTGTTGTAATGACAGTGTGCATACAGTACTTACATAATTCTCGAGCAATGCACCGTTATATGAGAGAGGAGTGGAGACGCATGGATCCTATAGATAGCGCAGATCCAGTTAATGTAGCTTGGAATGACGCAGGGCCAGGGCAATAGAGTTTGCTTCCTCACATGGAACATTAGGGGCCTTAATGATTTTAGAATGATGCGAAAGGTGATAGCTTATCTTACTAGGCACAAGATTGATATCGCCTTATTACAGGAGACCCATTTGCCCATAGATAGTAAAATGCTTACACTTAGGCGTTTACATGGTCCCTTTCATGCGGCGGGGTTCACTACGCATGCCATGGGGGTGCTCACCTGGGTCAACCCTAGATCAGGGATAAAGTTGAAGGCGCTCGAGGCAGACCCAGGGGGCAGGTTTGTGATCTCTAGATGTCTAGGGCAGGGAGCTGACCTACTTATAGTTAATATCTATGGACCTAACTACGATAATCCGCAATTCTATCACAACTTGTTTGGGAGTCTGAAAGGGGAGTACTCTCTAACGCAAATATGGGGTGGGGATCTCAACTGCGTGCTGGACCCGGCATTGGACCGATCCGGGGGCCCTGCTCAGCGCCTTTCGGCTGCGGCTAGTCATCACTGATGTGGCAACTCAGTTGAATATGCTGGATGTCTGGCTGACGTTCTCACCGGCTGCGGGGGGCTTTATCCACTACTCAGCCCTGCATGACCTCCATACCAGAATGGACTATTGGTTGGTCGCTAGACCTTTGTATCCTCAGATTCCCGCCTGTTTGACTTACCCCCACTCCTATTCAGATCACTCTCCAATAATGCTGGACATAGAGAGCCCTCAGAAGAGGCCTGCTCCCTTCACATGGCGGTTTCCGCCATACTCGTTGTTAGACAGTGCCTTTAAATCTGAGATGGCTGCGGCCATAGAGAGCTTCTTTGAAACAAATATTGGCTCTGTTCGCCAGTTTTCCACGGTATGGGAGACTTTTAAAGTCTATATACAGGGGAAAGCCATGTCCAAGCATTCTGGGGCCCTCTGTTCTCTTAGAGGGAGACTGGCTGTGAGAAAGTGCCCGCTTTCTGCATGGTTGCCCCCACTTTTTCTGAATTGCCGATGTGCTTTGACTGAGTGTGCCCTGGGCTCCTGCTAATCAGGTACCCAGGGCCTATGTTCTTTCCCTAAAACTGCATTGAAGCCTAAACCCAATTGGCATCTCTGGCCACAGGTCAGCCCCTGGTAAATGGTACCACAGGTACCCAGGGCACTGTGACCAGAGAAGGCCTCTAAGGGCTGCAGCACTTATTGTGCCACCCTTAGAGGTCCTGTACCATTTCACTCACACACTGCCTTTGCAGGCTGCGTGTTTTGGTGCAGAACAAAGTGAAGAGTCGACATGGCACACATCTCTGTGTGCCATGCCTACAAGCCACTGCCCTGGCATAGGTCTGTCACCCCTCTAGCTGGGTGGACTATACCAGTGGTGAGGGTACAGGTGCATGAGCCATGCACCCCTACAGTGTCTAAGTCCATTCTTAGACATTGTAAGTGCAGTGCTGCCATTAAGAGAATATGGTGCTGAGAGTTTGTCATTATGAACTTCACAACGCCATAATGGCCACACTGTAAACTGACAAGTTTGGTATCAAACTTCTCAGCACATTAAACCCACACTGATGCCAGTGTGGGATTGAACGAAAAATGCACACAGAGGGCATCTTAGAGATGACCCCTGAAAACTAACCTACCACTAGTGTCCAGGCTGAGTGGCTGCTTTCAGCTGCCACCACCAGACATGTTTCTGGACCCCTGGGTCGAGAGCCTGCTGCTCTCTGGGGCCTGAAACGATGCACATCCTGGGACGAGGTGCAAAGCCTCCTCCCCCAGGATGGGCAGGGTTCACGAAGGGGAAGCGTCAAAGGCTTGCCGCCTTTGTGAGCTTCCCCAGGCCACTTGCTGCTCTCAGCAACTGGCCCCCACTGGTTCTGACCCCCACTTTGGGCGGGAGAACAGGCAGGAAAAACAAGTGAGGAGAGAGGTGTGCCCACCTCTGCCAACTTCACCCCTCAGGTGGGGGAGGCGAGGTGAAGCACAACCCTCAGTCCCTGCCATCTTGCAGATGGGGGGACCCAGCCAACCAGGGATAGGCCTATGCCCCCTCCCACTGGAGGGTAGCATAATAGGGGGTGTACCCACCCCAGGGAAGGGAGCCATTGGTCCCAACCTTTTTACCAACCTGTAACGCCTGAACCTTGCTTCCTCAGACAAGATGAAACTACAAGAAGAAGAAGAAGAAGGACTGAACAGCCGTGCAGAAGCTCTCAAGAGGAAGACGCCCACTGACTTGGCCCCAGCCCTACCGCCGGTCTCCCCCTCGAACCTGCTCCTGCAAAATCCCGGTGTGTCTTGCAGCCAGCAACCTCGAAAACCCCGGAGGACCTGTCTGCCTTCAACCCCAAAAACGTTGTCTCCCGTGAACACCGGATTTGTTAACCTGCAACCTCTGGCCCCGGCCGGAAACCGTGAATCCGCACCACTCTACACCCGCCGTCCACGGCCTGAGCTCAAGTGGGCAAACACCACGAGGAGGTCCCCCTGGCGATCCTGACTCAAGATCCGGTGACCCCCGACCTGCCTCAAGCCTCCAGCCAACGCCTGCAACCTAAATCCAGAAGGACCCCTCAACCGCGACCAGGAGCTGGTAAGATGATCCAACCCTAAAACGCACCCCTGCAACCGACGCCCTGCAGCCTTGGGTGGGCCAACCGACGGTGCCTAGCCAACCCCCAACTTACCTCTCGATGTGGTGGTCGCACCCAGAAGACCTTCGTCCCCGAGCCTGCAGTACCTTTTAAAACCGGAGGTTCCCCATTGCAAACAACAGGGCGCCTGACGTTGAAACAGCACCCTGCACCCGGCCGCCCCAGTGCCGCTGAGGGTGCACCTTTGGTGCTACTTTGTTTCCCCATTTGCCCTGAGCTAAAGTCCAGGAGCTTTGATCCCACAGTCAAGTGGCCTGCTAGCCAGCAGCCACCAACCGGAGGCCCCCCATCCCCCATTGGCTAACGCTGGGCCTCAGCACTCTTAACCCGGCCGCCCTAGTGCGGCTGAGGGTGTAACGAGAGTGCATCCTTGACCCTGGGGGAACCCTTGTTCTAACCCAGAAGCTCAACTCCAAAGACCGATTACTTACCTGGTAACCATTAACTTCATTTCTCTCCATAGGAACCTATTGACTGTTTTTCTCTGAAAAATGTTCCAAGTGTGGAGTTGATTTGTATGGAAACCTGAAAAATAACAATTGTGCAAAACTGACTTTACTCACCTTTTCTCTTGGAAATGTCCCAGTGTGATAGCTAGGCATATCACACTGACTAGAAAAAGTATTCTAAAAGGTAATCTCAAAGTAACGTAAAAGTAACTTACCTGTAAATTTTACTGCAAGATCGATACAAAGTATATGTACAGCATTCCACAGTACTGCATTACCAGTAATTCAAACTGTGAACATTCCAAAGTACATTTGCAACGGCATTTCAAACTGTATATTTACTGCATAGTATTTATCAACTTACCTGTGCCAGGCTTGCTTGGTTCTAGGAAATAAAATAACTAAAAGAATATTTTTATACAAAACCAATTGGTCTGAAGTTCAGTCTTTGAGTGTGTGAATTCATTTGCTGACAGTGTGTGCAACACACTGTCCTCTGATACAGCCTTACTGCTCGACCACACTCTACAAATAGAGAGTGAGGTGCTATCTAACTTTACCTCTGCCTACCTTTGGGGTGCCACTGGACTCTGTGCACACTATACCTCACTTTGGTATAGTATATACAGAGCCAGTTTCCTACACTGGCTAGCCTTGAGAATCGTTTGGTTGATCTAGATAGAGCAAGAGGCCTTGGTGAGTTGGGATGCTCAGGTAGCGGAAGTATTAAAAAATACATTGGAGGAGTACCACGAAATCGCTGACAGCGAGGTTAAACACATGGGGAAATACGTAGTTGCCAAAACATATGGGGAGGGGGAAAGGCCGGGCTCAGTCTTAGTGGCTGTGCTGAGAGATTGGAGGGAGTCGGGCTGTGTGTCTGAGTTGCGTGCAGAGAGTGGCGAGCTACTGAGAGACCCAACAGCAATAACAGATAAGTTTGATCAGTACTATTCCGATCTGTACCACTCTAGAGTGACCGCTGACGATGCAGCGATCAAAGAATACTTAGAACATATTCGTATGCCCTGGTTGGCTGATGAGCATAGGGAGCACCTAATGAGGCCGTTAGACGCAGGTGAAGTGCTTGCTGCGCTAAATGCAATGCGTGCTGGAAGCGCCCCAGGGCAAGATGGCCTTACTGTTGCTTTCTATAAGGAGTTGCTTATTCCACACCTGATTACTCTTTTTGAGGAGATGGGGGGTGGGGGGATGGGAGAATGCCCCCTCAATGAGGGAAGCCTTAATAGTTACATTATGCAAACCCCCTAATGAATGTTCATCCTTTAGGCCCCTGTCACTTCTTAATGTGGATACCAAGCTCTTTGCTAAAATCTTAGCTAACCAGCTGGCCCCGCTGGTTGCTTTCTTTGTTGGTCCGGAACAATCAGGGTTTGTCCCAGGGCATAACTTGACATACAATCTACGGACTGTGTTTGGAACAATACAGCATATTAAGCCGGAAACCAAAGCTGCTGAGGTCTTTCTCGACGCTCAGAAAGCCTTTGACTCTGTCGAGTGGGCCTTCATGCAGATAGTATTGAGGCGGATGGGTGTGGGAGAAGTTTTCCTGCAGTTAGTGGCGGTCCCATACAACTCCCCCACAGCTAGGGTAAGAGTCGGGGATACTGTCACTGCCCCTATCAAGATATCACGGGTCACTCTTCAGGGCTGCCCCCTATCACCTTTGCTATACGCTCTGGTGGCGGAGCCCTTGGCATGTGCATTAAGGGAATATCATGGGCACAGGGGGACCCGCTTCCCAAAATATAATCTCTGTGTCGTCCTACGCAGATGATACTCTTCTGTACATTAGGAATCCGGTGTCTAATCTGTTCCCAGTGCTGGATGAGGTGGTAAGACAGTGAGCTCTCATACCTCAAGATTAATTGGGCTAAGTCAACTATCTTCCCATTGTCCCCAGCCATGGAGCCTATTGAATTAGTCTACCCCCTAACATGGACTACTGAGCCTGTGCGCTACTTGGGAGTAAAAGTTCATACAGACTCTGAGCTGGTTCTCAGCAAGAACTATGGCAAAGCATTTTCTAAATTAGAAGATGTGGAATGCTGGATCCGCTTGAATTGGTCTCTATTGGGTCGCATATCTCTCATGAAGATGGTGGTGCTCCCAAGGTTTTTATTCCTGTTTTTGAATGTTCTGATGGTGCTCCCTGCACACATCTTCAGGATCATTGGTTCATTATTGGTGAAGTCAGCGTGGGCCGGGAAACAGGGATATTCTCACACTACCCTACATCAGGGGTGGCCTTGGGGCCCCGGACTTAGCATTATATTATTGTGCGGCGCAAGGTTCACATGCGTACCACTGGGTACACAAGCAAGTTGGCCTCCCACATGTAAAGATTGAAAGGGTTGCGGCGACTCGCCCCCTCCTCTCCCATTGTTGTTGTTTCAGGCGAGCTGGTATTTTGGACTCCGTTAATTCTGGTACTCATAAATAGCTAAATTTGTTAAAGAGGCAGGCGGCCAATATCTTGTATTCCCCTTTGACCCCGCTGGAGTGATGCCATTGGCTGCCAGTATACCGTGAAAGAGAGGTGGTCCACGCACTGGCATCAATTATCATTGTTAAAATTGGGGATCTATTTTCTGAAGGCACGGCTCGAGGATGGGCTGATATTGAGGCGCAGGGGCATGTTCACACACCGCCTGTGAAGTTTCACTTTCACAGGGTGAGGCATGCCATTCGCGGAACACTTGGGGAGGACATGATGGAACTGCCTGAGATAGCCTCCTTTTCTTTCCTACTGCGTACGGATTCTCCTAGTAAGATAGTCTCCAGTATTTATAACATATCACAGGACTATCATAGGAATCACTTCACCAATGGCAAAATGATCTCGGGGAGGCTCTCCATGACATCACCTGGCCATATTGCTGTGAGGTCACGCAACATGTCTCCTTGAATGGGAGACACGGTATCATAAATTTTAAGTTCCTTAATAGAGTTTATTATTCGCCTGACAGGTTGCAAAGATATGCCCTCCGTGACACTGCAGAATGTGAGCGATGTAGAGTCCGTCCAGCGGTGTTCTTGCATATCGCCTGGTCGTGCCCAGTTATTGCGAACTACTGGAGATTCATTTTTCGCACGCTGAGCGAAATCACAGGGTTTGCAGCTGCCATTGGACCCACTATTGGCTTTGCCGGGTTGCACAAGGCGACTGCTGAAAGACACATGCCGATTAATAGACATGGGTCTACTGCTTGCAAAACGCAGGGTTGCGATGCGCTGGGCTCGAGGACCAGCTCCTACTGACAAAGACTGGTCAAAAGATATGGTTTATTGTAATACACAATCTGAATTGTATAGTGAATTACTATCGCCCTAGAATCGCCCTAAACGTTTTTGGGGTCTGTATCAGCACTATTTAGCTGGAAAGGAGATGGATGTGACTGAAGGGGATGGCCCTGCCTGATGGTGTCGACTGAGACAAGGGTTTCGCACTGTGGGATGATTTGACGACAAACCTGTTATTCACTGCATGTGTTGTAACCCTGTACGTACTAGATTCTGCTAGTAGTTGATCAAACATCGTGTATATTTATGCACCTAATTGCATTGATGTATCTCCATGTAACATACTGAGTATATGCTTTGCATTCTTTCTATTACTGCATCGTCTGCTCAACACTGATGTACTACTATGATTGCTTTTTGTTCTCGTATTCACGATTTTTTTATTTTTTTTTAAATAGGTATGATCATGAGACTCCCTGAACTCAGAAGGTTATGGGATGTCCTTTTGCCATGTCTGATTTTTACCTACAGAGAAGTGCCACAGAAAGTAGTGGTATTTAGTCCCTTTGAGCTTCTGTTTGGTCATCCTGTGAGGGGACCACTATGTCTAGCAAAGGCTGGGAGAGACATCTCAAAGAGGCCCACCTAGATATTGTGGACTATGTGCTTGGCCTACGTCAGACAGATCCCACGTCACCCTTTTGGAAGCTATATTGGTACATCATTACCCGTGACAGCTCCATTGTTTTTACTTTGTCAAGGGGACCACTTTAATAAAAGTCTCCTCTGTATTCTTTAGGCTATGCTATTTTAGATCACCGAGACACCACCCTTCTCTTACACCCCCTCACTTGAATTCAATACGGCTAAGATCAAACGATCAAAGCTAAAGAACCCCACTGAGGAGCCTGTCAGGCACTGCAGCATCGGCCCAACGAGGAGCTGCTCAATGATGAAGTAGGACACCCTTCTGGGTGTTTGATGGCATTCAGATCTGATCACTTAGCCCCCCCCGCCACCGGATCCCAGTACACCTGTCCGTTCTTTCTGACAGCCATATCACCCCCTCACCCTATATGAGGAACTGTACCCTTATTTTGTGATAGATTGCCTGTGAATTGCTTTAGCCTGCTTTCTTCTGTGGCCGCACCAAACTGCGTCAGTCTTTGTTTACTACCCTGGGGAAGACGCCTCGGCGCCCAGGCCTTCTTGCCATGACTTTTGCCCATCCCCCACATGCCCTTCATTATGCTAGCGATCTCTGTTTCCCTGCGGGCCATGAGTCCAAGCGGGAAGCGTCTTGCACTGTGCGTGCATTGAGTTATGCCACTTTTTTGCGATCCTGCCTTCCTCACCCCACTCAGACATCTCCCTGCTTTCAGTGGCCCTTCCTGAACCCACAAGCGGCCCGTCCAACTAACTAGGCTTCATAATGTCCACTGGCTCTGCCTTGGGGTGCACGCCAATACTGCGCGGCTAGCCGGACGAACTGACACAGAGACCGCTCCCCTGTCCAACAGGGAATCAAGGCACCCTGCTTCTCGCAATAAGCGTAGCAACTCCTGCACTCTGTCTTCTGCCATGAAGTCTGAAGAGGTCATACGACAGACTGTAGTCAAAAAAGTCTCATAATAATCAACAGTAAATAACACTAAGTTCAGATGTCAATCAATAAATCTTCAAAAATAGAAATGTGGATTGCATTTTCTCAAACTGGAAGGGAAAACACTGGGTGAAGGGAGAGCAAGGGTCTGCCCTGCATTTCAAAAGGTAACTCTTTCATTTGTAAGGAATCCCTGGTCAAAGGAGGCCTGAGCACATCTGTCGAAGACTATAGGACTGATAAGGGAATCATAACGAGTGGGACCAATGTCACGGGTAACCTTTTAAATCACATATCACTGATGAAAACATCAAGGTGGCCTGTGTTGGGGGCTCCCAAATTTGAAGACTGTTCTTTAGTGATAGATGACTTACAGTGTCATAAGATGTGGGCATTTCCAAGTAGGCCTCCTGTTACACAAACATCAAAAGCAGAGAGAGAAAATCTAACAGTGTATATGGAAAATGTTTATAAAATAGGAGGCTTGGAGACGAAGACTTGGTCAAATGAAGCTGATCATCAGCATGTAAGAACTCAAGAGTTCAGCCTGTTGCAACCAGGATTGTGACCCAGAGGGTCGTCCACTCTCCCATGCTTGCTGAGGAAACCTCACCAAAGAGTATCAAGAATTCTCACCTAGTGCACAACATTCTACCTAACCCAAGACCAGCGAACTCTGAGGTTCAGGACAGAGCTAGGCGGTAGCAAGGTCTAGAAGTCATGGTGCAAGAATCTGAGAGGCAGAGTGAAAGATTAGGGTGCATCCGGACCACTGCACCGATCGGACTACCTGTCTGCATGCGAGACATGACCCCTGATTTAGAAAAGGGGGGACTGAAACTTTAGGGCCATCGTGTTATAACAATACCTCAGAGACTATAGGGCTGCCTTAAATGTGAGAGACAACCACTGCACAAGAGTGAGCAACAGGAACTTAAGGACGGTCGCCCTGGTGCAACGATGTGGAAATAATAGGGCTACAGCTGTGACCCCAAGCGGTTTGCCTCCTTAGGTGAGTAACACAACCTCTGTATACCAGGAAAGGCTCATGGGGATTCAAGGGCCATCGCCTTTGGTACACTGCTGCTGGAGAAGACCGGTTTGTCACCCTAGGCAGTGATGTGCCCAGAATAGGGACGTCGTCTTGAGTGTGTGAAAGACACCTCAGATTTGCAAGAGGAGACATTGAACACCAGCGTGGGTCGAGACTCACACAATAAGTGCATCTGCTCAATCAACTTTGTAACCACTGACGCACCCAAAATCTGTATCAGAAACCAAAGGAACTTACTGTCAACTCTGAAGAGCAGCGTGAAGATCCAAGTTCAGAGATGGTTGCAAATAGGCGGGTATTCTTATCCAGCACCAGCCGCTGTAGATATGTAAGCCAGACTACCAAATGTTTCTGGGCCTGCTGCTAGGTCTCCTGTGGTGCGGGTAAGATAAAACTTTGTGGTGCACAGCCCATGGGTGGCAGCTATTTTAACTTTAGCACTGCTGGCACTAGGACACATTGTCCTTATCCAGGAAACTGTGGGACTTTAAAGCATCATTCTTTTTTTGATACCCAAGTTCTCAGATTTCGGCATTTTTCACAAACAATTCTACAAGACTACAAAAAAATGCATTAGAGATATAGACATAGTAAATACATTCTCATCAATATCATTACCCATTCAGGCCATGATGTATCCACCATCCGCTCCACATCTTATCATTTCGGTGGCAAAACAGGGCCTCGTAGATCGGCTTCTCATGGCTGGCACACCAGTCCACCGCTCTCTACCCCTCGAATGAGGCATGGTTCCGGTGACTTCCAGTTATGGGCGATATCTTGTTTGCCCAACAATGTGGCCATGCCGATAAAGGTTCTCTCCAGTCTCAGTCACCCAACTTCCTCCAAGAGGCACAACTGGGCTGTCCTCGGAGGATTGTGTGATGGAAGTTCACAATGACATACAAAAAGAGCGGGAGGCACATCTTCTTAAATAAGGCTACCCGCCCCATAGCGCTTAGAGGCAGGAGGCCCCATTTCTACAGGTCCCTAGTTAAGGTGTTAGTAAGGGGCTGAAAATTAAGAGTCCAGGCCAGGGCTGGGAGGTGTAGAATATATAGACATCTAACTATTTGAAGGAGTCAGCATATCGGGAATGCAGGGCACCAAGAATGTCCTCCTGTGTCTTCAACTGGTACCAACAGCGACTTGTTCATGTTTATCTGCAGACCAGAGGCTTCACCATATAGGTGGAGGAGTCTGGGGCCGAAAGACTGCAGGCCAACCAGAAATAATAGGATGTTATCCACATACAGAGCTGTGCGCTCTTCAGGATCCTCCTCTTAAAGCCATTCCGAATTTGGGCGTCGCATCTGATAAGACGTGCCAAGAGTTCAATTACTAAGGCAAGAAATGGAGACAGAGGACAGCCCTGGTTGGAGCCTCTGACTACTGGGAAGGGCGGGGATAGGACTCAGTTTACCTGGACTTGGATGCAGGGGCATTGTATGGCAGGCTGATGAGTCCGAAGAAGTAAGTTACAAAACCTGCATGCTTCAGCACAGCTTCCAAGAAGGTCCACGCAACAGTGTCAAAGGCCTTTTCAAAGTCAATTAGGAGTAAGGCCAGGGAGCCGCTCAAACGGCACGTCTGGGGCAGGGTGAGTTGTACCCTCCGTATGCAACAGCGGGTGCTCCTACCAGGCATGAACCAACATTTGGTCTGGGTACACTAGGTAACTCAGTGTCTGACAATGTAGTCACTAGGACCTTTGAAAACATTTGATGTCTGCGTTTTTGAGAGAGATAGGCATGTACGAGGAGCAATGTTCTGCGGCCTGGTTGGCCTTGGAAATCACCACAATAATGGCAGTGCCAGGTCTGGGGGTGAAGGATCCATGCTCTGCCCCTCAGTTTAGAGGGCCAGTAGGTGAGGGAGCGAACGGGTCGGGTAACTTTTAAGGAATTCCATGCGGAACTAGTCTGTGCCAGGGGTCTTTCCCAAATTAAGATCTGAAATGGCCATGTTTATCTCCTCAGTTGTGATCGGTTGGTCAAGTTTTTTGGCTAGACAAGGAAGGGAATCGAGTGCATGGGAAATCTCCTTTAGCAGTGGGAATGCAGGCTCCTGTGGGGGTACAGGGGTTGCAACATAGAAGTCTTGATACGCTGCAAGGACATGAGCAACCTCGGGCATACTTTCATGAAGGGTTCCATGAAAATTGTGAATGGCCGGTACGGTTCTAGTCGAGGCAGCATAAGCTGCCAGCCAACATAAGAGCTTGCTAGATTTGTCTCTATGTTCGTAGACCAGCTGGGCCAACGCTCTCCCGCACTGCCTCTAGGAAGATCTGTTTCAGGGTGGGCAGTCCAGATCCTCTATCTAGAGTGGTGGACTTGCAGCTGTCGCTCAATGTCGCCGAGGCGCAGCCACAGGTCCACCACTCCAAGGAGAGGATCTGGGCTTCTAAATCCATTACCTGTACCAGTTGGCGTGTCTTCTTTCCCCATACATATCCCTTGGTCAGACCCCCTCAGGGTGGGTTTTACTGGACGCCCATAGGGGTTCCAGCAGAGGGCACAGTATTACAGATGAGCTTAAAGAAGATCTTTAGTTCTCTATGAAGTCAATACAGTCTTGGTCTACTAGATGCCAGGAGTTGATGCGCCACATAGGTCATAAGGTGCACAAAAGGGTTTCCATTTTAAAGAAGAGGGGTGTGTGTTCTGAGATGCCTCAGGCCAGGATCTGTACGCATTGTAATACAAGGGAGGTCACTGGCTGGGAGCTAAATCTGACTGATTCAATCAACCAGGATTTGTAGAACACAGATGCTTCACCTGTGAGGGTCATGAGGTCTTCGACCCAGTTTATGCGCTGCTGACACGTAAGTGTACAGCCCTTGTGAGGGGTTACATAATCTCCAAGCATCTCATAGGCCAATTGAGTAGGCCTACAATGTAAGTTGGGATGAGCGTGCAATTCGGCCTGGGCGAAGGGCCTCGAAAATATCCAGACTGGGGTCTGGGACGGCATTAAAAATCACCCACACCCCCAATCAGGTAGCCCAGGGGGTTGGGGGGCACCACAAGGTCTTGGAGAGCCTGTAGTGTCCAGTGCAACCTCTGTTGGGGAACGTAGGCCGATATGAAGTTCTGGTGTCTAGTCTCTAGAGGGCCCTCCATCCCTATGTACCTACCATGGGTCAATGTATGAGGACACCGCAATTGGGAAGGCCATGTGCAGCAGGATCACGACCCCTCGTGAACCTCTTAAGAAGCCAGCATGAAAAACTCAGTCATAGCCAAACCTGATGACGAAGGGACAGTGGGAACCTAAAAGATGCGTTTCTTGAAGCAGGACCACATCCTTGCAAAACCGCTTTATATAGCAAAGTACTGCCGATCTCTTATCACTTGAGGACATGGTTTACGTTCCATGAAATTACCTTAGCCATTTGGGTGCAGGACTGGAAAGTGGTGAACATGAGAGGCCTCCTAGTCCAAAGGGGATAGACTCAGTGGAGCCGTAGAGCATGTGGTATGTGAGTGCCCGCAGTGGACGAAGTTTGTTGTAAATGCCTGCAAAAGAAAGCCAGAACAATAAAGGAAAACAGAACATTAACCCTTCCCACCCAACAGCCCCACCCCCACCCCATACTTACAACTATAAAGCATCTGTCGCCCAACATTTAAACATAAAGAAACTAGTAGGGTGTGTTAGGATCCATCAGAGGCTCCCTGTTGCTCAATTGAAGGATCACGCTGGCCGACAGCAATTTCTGATTCACACAATAAAACAAAAGAACACAGGAAAACACTCCCTCCACCCCACATCCAAAACAATTATATGCAACATAGCAATAGACTAGTTCACAGTGTCTGCAGCAATGGTTGGCTATCCATGACCGGGTCATTCTGCACCTCTCCACTTGCCAGGGTTCAAGTGAGTGGCTCATGATCGCCATCTTAGTCTGAAAGAGAGTGGGTGTGCCTGAGAGCGACACCTTTGGGTCCAGAGCTCCTGGTGGACTCCCAGCATGAGATGGGTTCAATAACCCTCGTCTCCTGTGCTGGTTCGGTCTGTCCCTCCTTGAGTGGGTTCTCTTTCCCCAGGGGGTACCTGAGAGAGCTCACAGGGGACCCAGCTGTCCTCGAGTTTGCTGCCTCCCCAACTCTGGTGGGCCAGAGTACCCATTGCTCCATCGCCCACTTCCATGCTTGTTGGGGAATGTCAAAGAAATAGGTGGACGAGTTGAAAATTACTTTCAGATGGACCGAGAATAGGAGCATATATTGGATCTGAAGGGCCCGGAGTTTATGTTTAACGACCTCAAAAAAGCATCTGCGTTGCTGACCTGCCCAGGTGTAGTCTGGGAAGACCATGAGCTTGGTGGTGAAGCGCAGATCTTGGTGATTTGAGCCTCCTGGAAGATGACATACCGACAGTGGTGGTTGAAGATGTGGCCCATCATGGGATGAGAAAACCCTTGGGGGCAGACGCTTAGCCATGACCCGCTGCGCCCTCTCCTCCGCGAAACCAAGAGACAGCTTATCCAATGGGACACAAGAACGGAACCATTGCTCCAGAAAGCAGTCTGTCACTGAGGTCTCAACTACCTCTGGGAACCCAACGAGGCACAGGCTGTTTCTCACGGATTGGTTTTTGGCACCCTCTGCTCGTTCTTCCAGTGTATCCATTGTGGAGAGCAACTTGGAGACCTGGAGTTTAAGGATCGTCACTTCATCTTAAACCGTGGAGACCCTGACTTCAGCCTCAGTCACCCGGTCTGCTATTTTGTGAGTATATTGGCACAGGAGGGGGACATCCACCCAGACCTCATTCACTTTTGTCTCTACTGCTACCCTGGAGCCTTGAATTGCTTTGAGAATGATGGGCATGTCTGTTTATTGTTATTGATGGGGAGGTGCTCTGCGGTCCACCGGGTATCTTCAGTAGGTTCAATGTACTGGTCCATTTGTCTTTGGGCCAGCTTCGGCTGTGGGAGCTAGTCACGCCCCATCTCCAACAGCAGAGCCACATTCACCTTGGGAGGGTATAGGCACACCCCAACCGGCCCGCTTGCTACAGGGCAGTGCGAGCAGCCTGAAAAGGCATACAAGAGGTGGATCACAGAGAGTCATTGCTGCTGTGCAAGGCTCTGAGTAGGTACAGTGCAGGATTCAGGCTTCTGCAGTTCCCTACACTTATCCAGGTGCCACAGAGCAATTGAGGGGACAGTCTATGACCTCTTAATCAATCAAGGATTTATAAAGCAAGGCATCTCACCTGTGAGGGTCTCAAGGCACTGGAGTTGCTTAACTGCTTTGTGGTGCTCTGTTCATTCGAACAGCCAGGACTTGAGTCATTTCCTGAATTGCCGGAACGGTGGGGCAGCCGGAAGGTGCAGGGGAAGGTCATTCCAAGCTTTGGCCACCAGGTGTGAGGAGCGTCTGTAGTATCGGCTTCCCAGCTTATTCACTGCTGTCAACATTTGGAATGTGATTATTCATGATGACATATTAGAATGTTGGGTTCTGAGCTTGTCAGTTAGGAGCTTGGGACTGAGCTGAAAGGTGACAGCTCCTGGTGGGGTCTTTATTTTATTCTTATTACCTTAATATCTATGAATTACCACCTTGTACCATCTTACTCAATAAATACCTATTCTTACAAGAACCTACGTGGATTGATCTTCATTTCCATCACTACAGAATTGGTGACGATCTGGGCACTTCTGCCTACTACTCCAATGGACTTATGAACTTCAAGGTAAAGAACTTTTTCCTGATTTTTCTACGTATTCTTAAGCATACTGGCACGCTAAAAACCCCACCAGTGACCATTCCACATTACTGGTCGTCCTCATCTTGACCTGCCAGTCCCTGCTATACTTTCTGCTATTTAAGTACTATTCTTCAAACTAAGGCAGCAATTGATTTCTACGCCTGCAGTGATTCATTCTACTTGCCACTTAACTCCCATTTCACAGCGACCAGTCTTTGCTTCATGCGTTTTACCGCTGTTAAGCGTCCCCGTGATTTACCTTTCCTTGTTTCAACTTTAATGCTGATGTCCTGCCAACTTTAACCACGATGCTGTCCTTATTTTACATGTGTGCCCTCAGCAACTTACTGCTATTTCTCTTGCCTGCCAAACACGTGATTAAAAACTACGGTGATGAGCATTTGAAAATTTTGTGGTCATTTCGGGGCAATGAGACACACACACCGCTTGCAGCAAAGTTCAAGCTCCGGTGTTTTATGCTCACTAAGCGTACGTGTTGGGGATTTCTTAACGTTTCCAAGCAAAGGTATGGAGCGCGTTTCATGAAATGTTGCGAATTTCATTTTAAAAAAAATAGTGTCCTACCTGCGAAGTTCGTTAAAACAAGCTCGAGCCTTTCCTATTCAAAAGTTGCTCCTAGTGCACATTTCGTTCTGCTCCCTCCATGGACCTCTGTGACGTCGTTTTGATGTCTTCTTCGTCGTGACGCTTTCCTCCGTGTCATGTCTGCTGCACGTTAAAGTTGGGTGCAAATTCGTGCCTTCAGCCACTCGACACGACACACGAAACGTGCCGCCATTTTGAGATTAAACAAAAAACAACGTCTCAACTGGTATATCATATAGGGGGGGACTAATCAAAGAATTGTGTTAATCACATAGCACTGGGAAAAAGGGAACAAGGGAGACCAAATGAGGGTGAGAGGGTTGTTATTTACATATAGAAGCACCACAATACAACTAAATTGCAGTAACCATAGCAACCAATTGTGCACTGAAAGTGTTAAAGTGAATCAACGGCGCAGTGACACAAGTGATTAAAAACAACGTGAGGCGGCGAAAGAAACAATGTGAAACAATAACATAGGTCAAACAGAAGTATTTACAATTATGAATACAATTTCTTTGCTTGTGAATGACCCTATTGGGTGCCGCGAATGACGTTGAGAAGTCGACGGCGTTTCGACCTAGTTAGATTAAGGTCATCATCAGGACGACGGTTACTCAATACTTGAAAAGTGCTCTATAGATTAAGAAAGAAAACGAAGGATGATCAATGGAAATAAAGCCCAGGAAGAATAAAAGAAAAACCAGGGAAAGAATTTGTAAAAGTACCTGCTGGCACTGTCACTGAGGAGCAGAGAATCGAATTAGGGAAGGGCAATCCGTAACTCAGGAACTGCTATAAATGGGAAAGCAAACGATCAGGATAGGGAGCCCAAGTACATCGTGTCAATGTAAGGGTAAGACCGCTGAAAAGTTACCTGTAAAGGCGTCACTGAATAAAGGTAACCGCAAAAATGGCTGGGCTGCAGTCTAGGGCTTCAATTCACCATCAATTCGAAGCAGCATGTACAAAGTTGGGCTAAGGGCAGACAAAGGGGAGGGAAGCGCCGGGAAATGTTATCGAGGAAGTGGACGGTACCGATTGAACGAGGGCTAGAAAACAACTAAACAAGGGCTGGAAAAAGCACCATGTGCTTAAGCACGCATGAGACGCTTTATTCGCCCCTCGCCGGATTAAACCCGGTAACGCGCTACACAGATCTGTGCAGAAGGATTAATTTCTTTTCCCGGACGTGGACTTCCCTACTAGTGTGTGGATTCACCCTTAAGGTAAGCACATGGTGCTTTTTCCAGCCCTCGTTTAGTTGTTTTCTAGCCCTCGTTCAATCGGTACCGTCCACTTCCTCGATAACATTTTCCGGCGCTTCCCTCCCCTTTGTCTGCCCTTAGCCCAACTTTGTACATGCTGCTTCGAATTGATGGTGAATTGAAGCCCTAGACTGCAGCCCAGCCATTTTTTGCGGTTACCTTTATTCAGTGACGCCTTTACAGGTAACTTTTCAGCGGTCTTACCCTTACATTGACACGCTGTACTTGGGCTCCTTATCCTGATCGTTTGCTTTCCCATTTATAGCAGTTCCTGAGTTACGGATTGCCCTTCCCTAATTCGATTCTCTGCTCCTCAGTGACAGTGCCAGCAGGTACTTTTACAAATTCTTTCCCTGGTTTTTCTTTTATTCTTCCTGGGCTTTATTTCCATTGATCATCCTTCGTTTTCTTTCTTAATCTATAGAGCACTTTTCAAGTATTGAGTAACCATCGTCCTGATGATGACCTTAATCTAACTAGGTCGAAATGCCGTCGACTTCTCAACGTCATTCGCGGCACCCAATAGGGTCATTCACAAGCAAAGAAATTGTATTCATAATTGTAAATACTTCTGTTTGACCTATGTTATTGTTTCACATTGTTTCTTTCGCCGCCTCACGTTGTTTTTAATCACTTGTGTCACTGCGCCGTTGATTCACTTTAACACTTTCAGTGCACAATTGGTTGCTATGGTTACTGCAATTTAGTTGTATTGTGGTGCTTCTATATGTAAATAACAACCCTCTCACCCTCATTTGGTCTCCCTTGTTCCCTTTTTCCCAGTGCTATGTGATTAACACAATTCTTTGATTAGTCCCCCCCTATATGATATACCAGTTGAGACGTTGTTTTTTGTTTATTACTTACCCGGTCTCAGCTGGGTCAACGGGTTTACTTCTGTTTCTGGTTAGCCATTTTGAGATTGGCGCATCAACCTTATTGCCAATCGCGCTTTCTACCAACCACGTTTTTTTTGGTTGCATCAGTTTCAATAAAGTTTTCATCCTCACGCAGCTACTCCTTATTCTCTTCAGATATTCCGATTCTCTTTTGGGGGCAATTTCATCTACCTAAATCTCCAAGTTACTGGTGAGTCTCTTATGACAAGGTTCAACAGGTTAATGCTATTCAAAGTGAAGGTAACACAGATACTTTTTCTACTCTTCAAAAGTTCTTCATTACAAGAATGTAAATGCCGCGCATGTCTTTTGGTGACATGCACACCATGTAATATATTTATATTTTACGGCAAGTTACTTTTCGTTGTCCCTGCTGCATGTTCATTGTTTTTACGTAATTCTGCTACGTCCATGCTGCGAATTCTCTGCGCTGATTCGCACAGCCTTTTACATCCTTTAATTCTTTTCAAAGCACATTGACAACGGTGACTACTTTATTTATTTTATTTTATTGTTTTTCTTCTAACAATTGACAACGGTGACCACTTTACTTATGTTAGTTTATTGTTTTTGCTATCAATTATCACATATTGGGTGAGAATTCACTCACCAGTTTCTGTTTCAAATATATTTTGATGTATGTTATATGCAATATGATTTTAGGTTTCAGCAGGTATAATGACCAATTCTTTAATTACGTAAATTTTTCATGGTATTAATTCTTGATTTTAATTTCCTGTATGATTCTATGCTCATTATATTTCCATTTATGATTCAATACCATTTATATGATTGCTATATGCAGTAGGTATAAATATTTACCAGTTCTTCAGTTACTCTTAATTTTAATGATAAATTCTTCATTGTAATTACATTTTTATGATGCATCACGCAGTTCTGTTATTGAACTTACTTAATGAATTAATTCATATTTCTATATTCTTTATGAGTGGACGTTCTTAGTCTACATTTACCGGTTTCAAATGTTAAATGCTGACGTCAACCTTTAAGGTTCAGTACTGCTTACTTATTCTTCATGAGCTCTATTATTGTTAATGTATTTCCTTTTGCGCAAAAGTTTTATTCTTCTATACATTTTCTTATGCGTAGACGTACGCTACATGAAATGTAGTTTTAAATGTTCAGTGCATTTAACGCTTTTATGTGATTATTATGCCAGATTTTCACAGCCCTTTTTTAAAAAAAGGTTTCATTCAGAATTAATTATTCTTACTGGCAACTGAGGTTTTCCTCTGTTCGTGCTCCTGTTAGGTGTTAAATTTCACCTTTCTGTTTACTAATTGTTTTCTTATGTGGAGCACTTCCTTTGTTCTTATATATTCTTTATGTGGTTCTACCTTTCACTTCTTCGTTTGTTGGTTCACAATTTCTCCAGTCTGGCCAATTGGTGTATTGTGCGATACTTTCAACGTTTGTGTTCGGTGTCCACCTTCGTATTATCTCTCTCTTTGTCCTTTAAAGAGAGGATGTGTTCTCTTTCTTATTTTCCTTCTTCTTTCCTCTATTCCTTGCTTTGCTTACTTTTGTCTTTTGACTTATTCCTTCCTTTTATTCACCTTCCTTTACTACTTCGCTTGACTCTTTTCTTCTTTCATATGTTCATTGTTATTATTTGTAATTGCTTGGTTAAGATCTAAGTTTTAGTTGCTATTGCAAAATGTATAAAAGGGGAAGATGTGTAGTGTTGGCTTTCCAGTTTACTCACTGCTGTCATCATTTGGATTTCCTTTACTTCTTCTCTTAACTCTTCTCACTTTAAATCTTTCTTCATTCATCACCTCTTGTGTTCAACTGTTCCTATATTTATGTTCTCCTTTCTTCATAATATTACTTACCCCGTTTCTACTTTTCTTTCTTATGTTCATTGTTATTATTTGTAATTGCCTTGTTCACATCTAGTTTTAGTTGCAATTGCAAAATGTATAAAAGGGGAAGATGTGTAGTATCGGCTTCCCAGCTTATTCACTGCTGTCATCATTTGGAATGTGATTATTCATGATGACATATTAGAATGTTGGGTTCTGAGCTTGTCAGTTAGGAGCTTGGGACTGAGCTGAAAGGTGACAGCTCCTGGTGGGGTCTTTATTTTATTCTTATTACCTTAATATCTATGAATTACCACCTTGTACCATCTTACTCAATAAATACCTATTCTTACAAGAACCTACGTGGATTGATCTTCATTTCCATCACTACAGCGTCCTTGGCTATTGACTCGGTGGATCAGAGGGCTTGTCTGCGAGGAAGAGGGAAGCCGATCGCAGGTGTCTGGTCTGTTAGTGGAAGGTTATGCTTTTGTTGATATATGCTGGTCCTTCGTTGTGCAGGACTTTGTATGAGTAGATCAGCATCTAGAACTGGAATCTCTTCTGGATCAGGAGCCAGTGTAGCTTCGTGAGGTGGAGTGTGATGCTGGTCTGTCTGGGAGATGAGGAAGAGTCTTGCCGCTGAGTTTTGTATTGTCTGTAGTCTATTCAGGAGATGTGTGGCGACTCCTATGTAGAGTGTGTTCTCGTCGTCCAGACTGCTGTTGACAAGGGCCTGCATGACGGTCCTTCTGGTGTTAAATGGGAGCCAACTGAAGACCTTGCCAAGCTGGGTAGGGTGTGGAAGCAGGTGGATGAGACTGCGTTTACCTGTTTCTTCATAGATGGTTTGCTGTTCAAGATGACGCAGAGGTTGCGGGCATGGTCTGTCGGGGCGGGTAATGGGCCAATTAAAGAACACGCCAACATGCATTGTTTCATGGTGAGGTGTTGTTCCCAAAGATGAAGACTTCAGGTCTTATGCGTGCTGAGCTTGGGAGAGCTGCCATTCATCAAATCAGCGGCGTTTCTCATACATCTGTGGAAGTGGTCTCTGTTGGGGAGGGGTCTTCGGACAGCTTGAAGATGATCTCGATGTCAATGGCATAGGAGATGATGTTGAGTCTGGGCGATCTGACGGTGTTGGCCGGGGGGGGGGGTCATATGCATGTTGAAGAGGGTGGGGCTGATGGACGATCCAAGTGGGATGCTGCAGATCTTCTTAGGCTCGGAGGTGAATGGTGGGAGAAGGATTCTCCGAGTTCTTTCGTGAGAGGTGATTCATTTGAGAGCGTCTCACTGGATTCTGATGTGGTGAAGTCTGTTGATCAAGATGTGATGGGTGACTTGTTTGAAGACTGCTGATACGCCCAAGAGAATGAGGGCCACGATGTCGTTGGTGGCTTCGATGAGGGCTGTCTCTGTGCTGTGGTTGATTCGGCATCCAGATTCAGAGGGGTCCAGGAGACTGTTGTGTTCTAGGTGTTTGGCGAGTTGCTGGTTGAATGTCTTTGAGATCCTTTGCTGGAAACGGGTGCAGGGAGATGGGCCGGTAGACCTTCAGTTCTGTTGGGTCAGCAGATGGTTTCTTCGGGAGGGGCTGCACTTAAGCGTGTCTCCAGTCTTCAGGGAAGAATGCTGAGGTAATGAAGGTGTTCAGGACTTTCTTGAGCTTGTCGCCAATAGTCTTGCTCCTGAGGTTGAAGACGAGGTGGTGACAGTGGTCTGTGGGTAAACCTGAGTACACAGAGTTCATAAGGGAGATTGTGGCTTGAATTGTGAGGGTCCCAATTGGTGAGCAGGTGTTGGGGGTTTCCGTTTGTGGGTGTGAGCAGGCTGATTATGTCGGCAGCTGGGGGTTAGGCTTTTGAAGTTTTCGTAGTTGACTGATCTTGTCATGGAAGAAGTTAGTCAGGGTGTCACACATTTCTATGGAGGGGGTGGTGTCGTTCTCGGTGGCTGCAGAGTTGGAGAACTCATTCACGATGGCGAAGAGCTCCTTGCTGCGTTTTGTGCTGGCTTCTATGCGTTCAGCTAGAGCGTTCTTTTTTTTCTATCAGGAGGGGGTGGTACTGGTTTAGAGCTGTCTTGAAGGTGGTACGATTCCCTATCTCTTTGCTGGTGCGCCACTTCTTTCTACTTGCTGGCAGTTGCTTGTGGTGGATTTCAGCTCAGCGATTAACCAGCTGCCTCTTCTGACAAGTCATCTGGCTTGCTTGGCAGTGGTAATTATGTCGACGCATTCTATGATCCACTGGGAGAAGTTCTTCGCAGCCTATTCTGGGTCTGGGAGGTGAGAGTTGAGAGTATTGTTCCACTGTTGTTCTGATATATTTTTCCAGTTTCTGCGCATGGAGTTGGGGAGCATGGTGCCAGTGTTAGTAAGTCTTGAGATGGTGAAGTGGGTGCTGTAGTGGTTGGCCCAGGTGAGCTGCGAGACGTGGTTGAACTGGACTAGGTCTCTGGACGTGAAAATGGGGTCAGGCGTGTGTCCTGCTATGTGGGTAGGGTTGGTGACGAGGGAGGGAGGGGGAAGAGAGAGGGAGGGGAGAGAGGGAGGGGGAAGAGAGGGGAGAGAGAGAGAGAAATAATGAGGGAACACAATGTACCAGATTTTTAACAAACACAGTCTAACAATAAGGAGTGGAGAGGCCAAAGCACAATGAAGGGGTAAACAACAGTATTACCGTCAGGTCAGTAGGGAGAACACGGAACACTAGGATATCTAATAATCAGGCACGAGAGAACGCGTCACACTTGGGAGGTAACAGCAGTATAGCAAACAGGCAGAGGAAAGAGCGAGGCATAATGAGGATATGCAGTAGGGGGCAGCAGGAGCAGAACCGAGGAGCGGCAGCTGCTCTTAAAGCTCAGAATAACTCCTACAGGGGAGAAGAGGCCTGGAGAAGAACAGGGCTGGACGCACCACAGCCCTAGCAAGATGACAAGAAAAGTGTCCCAGGTCTTACAGGGCTCTCTCTGGAGCAGAGGCAGAGGTCGCTCCGCGTAGCCTCTGTGGAGTATCGAAATCGGCAGCAACCGCCTGCGCATCCGCGCTGGACTGTGTCTGTGGGCGAAGATGTGCCGATAGAGGGGGCCTGCAGGAGCCCACCAGGCATGAATTGCTGAATCAGAGTGCTGCACCCACCCAAGTCATGGCAGGTCTAGGCCCATGACTGCTTAGCTGTCAGTAGTGGCCATCCACCAGTCGGGCCACAATGCGAGGCTTGCCAAAGTACAACAGGCTGCTCGGGGTCAATTCCTAGTGCTCATCTGTGAGGCTGCATAGACCTGGTGATATCACTATATCGCGATGGCACTGCACTCATGCTTGCCCCGGTCCAGACAGTGACCACCCCTTTAAGCGCTGATCCCCATGGGGCCTTGAGAGGCTGTCGTGGTGGGGAGATGGGGGTGAGGCGGGCATGGTGGGCACCAAAATCATCCCCAAAGAAGAGTGCTATTAGTGATGGGCGAATGGAGGCAGGATGCTAGGTTTCTGGCTGCCGGACAGCCTCCCTGCAAAAGGGGCATGAAAGGGGGTTGATCACACCATGAGGCCGGCGCCGGCACCTGCAACTCACAGGACACCTCATTGGGAGGCCGTCACACAGGTAGATCACCCAGAGTGTCAAAAACATGCGGCACCCGGGTCACAACAGCCGCTTGCGCGGTCCCACATAACCGGTTAGCAGTCTTGGTGCCAGAGATGCCAGCCGACAGAGGCTTAAACAGGTGCCACAATCAGTGTCTCACCTCAATCTCGGTCTCAAGGTCTATCCTCATGCAGCGCCTTGGGGGAAAACAAAGGGTGAAGCAGCCATTACGCAGCTGCTTCGTTCGCTGGTGTGAAGGCGGCAGCCATCTTGTATTCGGCCCTTCCATGTCAAAGACAAGCTTAACAGGAAATTATATTGCTCTGTCTGCAATAATTATGCTGCTTTAAAAGAACAAATAAATGTTTTTTTTTTTTTTACACAGCTGCTGTAGGTGCCCTGGTCTATAGGGAAATCATACGGTCTCTTGGCAGGATCGTGGATGAAGCAGTAACATAGGCCTTGAGGCAAGGAATAGAAACAGGTCACCATGCACTGGTTGGATAGCAAAAGACAGTATTGGTGCAATGGGCTGTAGATATATTACTCGTGGTCCACGGAGCCACTTCAGCAGCTACTCTCTGCCTGCTACGCTCGGACCTCACACATCAAGAAACACAAAGCAGCAACACAATATAAAACAGGCAAGAGAAAAATCTAAAACTCTTCATGTATAATGGGCAAGAGAAAATCTAATGTAGAAGTTGAAAATACCCATGTTTAAAAAATGAAGTTGGATGAATTTTGAAGATCTATCATCTGCTTCATGTGGATTCTGCCCGTCACGCTCAAGCCTAAAAAAGGTGCAACCGTTAATGTACAACGGGTGGGAGAAAATCAAATAATAAGGTAAAAATCTGCCGTATTTTAAAGAAATGCAGAAAGAAATACCAAAAAACACGAAATTATTTGCAGTGGAAAACAAAGCAACAAGAAATGTGGTTATGTAAATTTTGAAGAGACTTCACCTGCTTCACATGGCTTCTGCCTGCCACACTCAAACCTCACAAAGCAGAATCCCTCAATGTTTAACAGGAGGATGGAAAGCCTGATGTACAAAGGTAAAAATAATATACAGGTTTAGGCCACGTGTTTTAGTACACATATTTACATACATGTTTGAACCTCAAAGCAGCATCCTTCAATGTAACACTGTGGTAATGGACTAAGGCCAACTCTAAGGCTGCTAAACTGATGGCCTCCAGCACGTCAAGTGGCAAATGTGGGCTCTGGAGCGGGATCGGAAGTCTCAGTGGGCTCAACATCAAGGGGACATCTCCGACTAAATTGATATTTTGGAAGAGACTACAAAAGATCTTCAGTGATTCTTACTGAACTGCGATTGAGTCAGCAGTAGAGCCTTCTTGCCTTCCCTACCCAGAGCGGACAGTGACCAATGCGTTGCTTCTGGTTTGAGGGTGGCCATCTGTGAAAGGTGGGGATCAGTGGCCTCTGCGGAGTCCCAGCCCCACATCAACCTTCTGGAGTAGAGGGCCATCAATCAATCAAGGCTGGTAAAGCGCAACTACTCACCCGAAGGGTCTCAAGGCGCTCGGGGGGGGCAGGGGGTACGTGCAGGTCCCGGATGTTCACTCTGAACCGAAGAGCCAGGTCTTGAGATCCTTCCTGAATTTGGAGAGTGTTGGTGTCTGTCGGAGGTGAGGAGGGAGGATGTTCCATGCCCTGGCCGCAAGGAAGGAGAAGGAACTGCCTCCTGTTCTGGTCTTCTTGATGAGGGGCACCGTAGCAAGGGAGAGCTGGGCTGAGCGGAGGGATCTTTGGGGTGCGTAGAACAAGATAGGTAGGTCTGGTGTTGTGGAGGGCTTTGTGGGCGAAGCTTGAAGGGGATTCTCTTCTCAATGGGGAGCCAATGTAGTGTCCGCAGGTGTTGGGTGATGTGGCAGTGGCGAGGTAGGTTGAGGAGTAGTCTAGCGGAGGCGTTCTAAACGTTTTGTTTGGGGTAAGATTCTTGTTGATCCCAGCATAGAGTGCATTGCCGTAGTCCAGACTGCTGCTGATGAGGGCGTGGATGACAGTTTTCTTGTGCTCAAGAGGAATCCAGTTGAAGGTCTTTCGTAGGGAATGGTGGGTGTGGAAACAGGAGGAGGAGAAGGCGTTGATTTGGCGGTTCATTTTGAGTCCAGGATGATTCAGAGGTTGCGGGTGTGGTGTGGGGGAGGGAGGGAGGGTTCCAGAAGGCGGGGGCCACAAGGTGTCATTACAGGTGTCTGGGTGTGGGCTTATGAGGAGTACTTCGCTTTTGTCCGTGTTGAGTTGTAGGCAGCTGTTCTTCATCCACCTGGCGACAGCTTCCATTACTTCTTGGAAGTTGTGTTTGGATTTTTGGGTTTATTAAATAGTGAGAGGATGAGTTGGGTGTCATCTGCGTACGATACAATGTTGAGTCCATGGGATCCGACGATGGGTGCGAGCGGGGCCATGTAGATGTTGAACAGGGTGGGGCTGATGGAGGTTACTTGGGAAACTCCGCAGGTGGTCGGTGTGGGTTATGAGAGGAAGGGTGGGAGTCTGACCTGCTGCATTCTGCCGGATAGGAATGAGCGGATCCAGTCGGGGGACTTGTTCTGGATTTCTGCATCGTGTAGTGTTTGGGCTAGGGTGTGGTGAGATACAGTGTGGAAGGCTGCGGAGAGGTCCAGGAGGATGAGGGCCACAGTCTCTCCTCTGTCGAGGAGGGAGAAGATGTCGTCTGTCACGGCGAGAAGGGCGGTTTCGGTGCTGTGGTTGTACGTGAAACCGGATTGGGAGGAGTCGAGGTTTCTGTTTTCTTCTATGAAGGAGGCAAGCTGGCTGTTGAAGGCTTTTTCAATGACTTTTGCCGGGTAAGGGAGTAAGGAGATCGGTCTGAAGTTTTTGAGGTTGGTGGGGTCCGCTGAGGGTTTTTTAAAGGAGAGAGTTGATCTTGGCGTGTTTCTAGTCGCCGGGGAAGGAGGAGGTCTCGAAGGAGCGGTTGATGATTCGTCGAAGCTCGGGGGTCAATGATGTTGGCAGCTCTGTGGGAGATGTGGTGGGGGCAAGGGTCAGTGGGGCCACGGAGTGGGCTGACTTCATAGTCTTCAGGGTGTCATTGATGGAGAGGGCGGTCCAGCTGTCGAGTGTAAGCTGCATGGTGTAGGGAATGGTGGGTGTAGGTTCCGCGTGTAGGTTGTCCTCGAAGTTGTCCTAATTTTGTGGTGTAAGAAGGCGCTGAGTCAGTCGCAGAGGGCCGGGGGGCGGAGGGGGAGATGTTGGTTGTCTCACTGTTGGGTTGGGCAAACTCTTTGATGATGCTGAAGAGTTCCTTGCTGTTGTGTGTGGAGATTCTTTCCTGGAGTGATTTCTTCCTTGTGTATCTGATGAGCTTGTGGTAGGCAGCGGTGGCTGCTTTGAAGTTGTCACGGTTTGCTGGGGTTTTGGAGTTAATCTATATCTTTGAGGAGTCTGCAGGTTCATCTCGATTCTCGAAGTTCGACGGAGAACCAGTTGGCTCTCTTGGCGTGTGGGTTGGTAGTTTGGAGGGGGGCAATGGTGTTGGAGCAGTCAGTGAGCCAAATGTGCAGGGTTCGGGCGGCAGTGGTTGGGTCGTCGTCCACAGTGGTGGGAGTGGAGCGGATGAGGGATGCGGTGAGCTGTTCATCGGGGATGTTGTTCCAATTCCTGCGTTGGAGCTGGTGTGGACGTTTGCGAGTGATGTTGGCTTTGAAGGTGAAGTGGACGCAATGATGGTCCATCCATGGGAGTTTAGCGGTGTGGCTGAAGGGGATGGAGTTCCCTGCTGTGAAAATGGGGTCGAGGGTGTGTCCTGCTGAGGGCGTGGGTCCTGGTACGATCTGTTTAAATCCGATGTTGATGAGGTTGTCCAGGAGGGAGGAGGAGTTGGGGTCTTGGAGGTTGACAAGGTGGAAGTTGAGGTGTCCCTGCAAGGTGTAGGTCAGTGAAGGTGATGGCATGCGGGGTGATGTCGGTGATTGAGTCGGAGAAAGGTGTGCGGGTCCTTAGAGGAGGGTGTCTCGGAAGGTGGTGGTCGGGTTGGCCTGTCTCTTTAAGTGAAGGTGTTCCATCAGGTCTGTGGGCCCGTCAGTGTAGGTGCTCAGTCGGAGGTTGGATTTGTGAGCGATGGCGATGCCTCCTCCGCGGCGGTCTATCCGGGTGATCTTGGAGCCTTCGGGGATTGCGATCGCGATGTCCAGTCCCAAGACGGCGCTCGTCCAGGTTTCTATGAGGAAGGCAACGTCAGTGGAGGTGCTGTCAAGGAGGTCAACAATATGTTTGTGGAGGGAGCCGACGTTGAGGAGGATGCATTGCATGGTTTGGGGTGCGGTGGAGTTGTGGCGGGTGGGTTGAGGTGGGACCTGGGTCTCAGTGAAGGCGAAGAAGTGTCGACAGTGGCAGCAGGTAAAAGGTCCGTGTGTGTCGATAAGTGAAGAACGCTGGCAGTTGTCTTGGCTGGCGTTGAGTGCGTAGAGGGCCGGGGAGCTGTAGTGCTGGTGAGTCGGAGGACCAGGGTCCCTGGCACTGGTGGGGACGTGGACGGGTGCAGACCGGCTTGCCTTTGGTGCGCCCGCTGCCACCACTAAGTAGGGGGAGGGTGGGACAGCTGAGAGGTGGGAGCGGCAACACGTGGGGGCAACAGCGGCGAAAAACGCAGGAAAAAAAGAAGGGGGAATTGGCAAGAAAAAAGAAAGGAACAGGAAAAAGGCAAAAAAGAACATGAAAAGGAAAAGAAAAATTAAAAGACAAGAATAAGGAGGAAAGAATCAGGCACAGAAGCGGAGAAGAGCAGGAGGAGGCACAGAAGCCTCGAGCACCAACCTTAGAGCGCTGGGGGCAGGCACTCTGCGGTGGTGCTGCATGAGGGGAAAAGCAGTATTCTGACCAGGAGGCCAGAGGTCTTGGCGGATTAGCTCAGCAGACAGCGCCTAGTGGATCACGAGCAGCAATTACACCTGGAGGCAACGGCAGGTTATCTTCCACGAATGGGGAGAAACTTGGCTTGATCTGTTTGCCACCATCAAGAATGAGCAATGTCAGCACTTCTGCAGACCAATGTTTCCAAGGCATCTCTCACTCAGACATGCGTTCCGCCTTATGTGGGACTCCTGTTTGCCTTCCTGTCGATACCACTCCTGTCTCACACTCAAGAATATTAGGACCAACTTGGATAACTTGGACCCAGAGGACTCCAATTGGGAACGGAGGGTATGATATTCAGAATTCCTGGGTTTGAGTATCTGTCCTCTGATGTGGCTGTGTCCACGGGAGGACCTGCTATTGCAGTAGCAGTGCTGGGTTCTCAGCCTAGGCATTCGCAAAATCCATGTCCATGCGTGGAGATTGAGCGGCGACAGCTGAACACGTTTGATCTTACTCCAGAGGTGGTTAATATCCTCTTGGCAGCCAGGCATCCCTTAACTAAAATTAATAAAGCCAGTTGTTGGGACAAATGTGTCGCCTGGTGCAGTACTTTGAGCACAAGAGAGTGCGGACCTTCTATACAGATTGTACCAAAGACCATCAGGTGGGTCATCAGCTCTTTGCGGAGTTCACTGGAGTGAACAAGCATCAGCATAGCCAATAGGTTGCGCTTTTGGGACCTTATAAGTGTTCAGCCGTGCAGCACATTATCCGGGGTGCTGTGCCGCCAGGGATTGAAGAGCTATACAATTATTACACACTGGGTCATGAAGTCTGATTCAGGAATACATGCCTTCCTCAGGAAACAATTATGGACACATTCCAAGGCTTTTTAATGCACTGAAAGAAAGACAAGTGCATTGATGCAAGTCAACCGCTCAATAGTATTCTGTGTGCGACTGAATCACTAGAGTATTGAAGAGCCTATGAAAAAAAGCAATGAAAAACTTTCCAATGAGGGAGACGTCACATCCCTCCTCCCCCGGCCGCTATTCACCAGTCGCCCTTCTCCAGAGTTTTCCATTTAAAAGAATGCACGCACCATCCGTTTACCAGCAGGCCATGCTCCCGCCCTGTGTCCCAACCCCCTCGGTACGGGAGCACTAAACATGGCAACAACATTAAAATGCTCCCATTTGTCAGGTACAGGACAAATAATAAATAAACAGGGGCAGCAATGGCTGGGAGTCCTAAACAATCAAAAGGAAAAGTGGAAAATTTAGATGGCTTAAAATACCGGACAATCTACAAACATTGCAAAGAAATAGAATTTTGTGAAGTAATGAATTATATCAACAGACCACATAACTATAGGGGGGGGGGGTCTATGTGATCTGTCCCACAGTGGCAGGACCAGTATTTGTAGTTTCAGTGCACCCAGTACACACCAGACTGTTCTAGGTGAGTGTTCCCTATAAAATCTGGTTTCCTGGCCTACTTTTCCCCTTTTTGTCATAAGCAGCAAAGCTAATTAACTCTTTTGGCAGTATCCACGTTCCCACCGAGTGCAGGTGGTGTGAGATTAAACTAAAATGTGTGCGAGGCACTGAGAGCTTGAGCCAGATGCCTGGCTCTGGTGCAGCGCAAGGTCCCCTTGAGCCCAAATAATCTGAGCTTCCATGTGGCTTTTGGCTGTCACCCACGCTGTAAACTAAAGCGCCACAAATTAAAGAAAAACACGTTATTAACATTAACCGTTAATGTAAACTATAAGA
The DNA here is from genome assembly GCA_963921515.1 of Calotriton arnoldi. NCBI lineage: Eukaryota > Metazoa > Chordata > Amphibia > Caudata > Salamandridae > Calotriton > Calotriton arnoldi. The sequence continues at coordinate 79,071 of CAWUFW010021010.1, forward strand.
GGGCAAGACATGCTCATCTAGTGGCTGAATGAGGAATGTAAAATCAGAAAACATAGGATTTTTTCCTGGCTTCCTGATAGACCAATTAGTTAAAAGTGCTTGTGCCTGAAGCGTGAAGCTTGCAAGCTTAGATTGGTGTGCGTGCAAATCCTGCATTGCCAATCCCTGGTGAGTTGCACTGCTACTGCTGAAACAATGCCAATGGAGGTACCAATGGGTGAGGCGGACTGGCATCAATGGTCCTGTGACCTCAGTGACAGTCACTGTTGCTCTAGGGTGAGCTGCTTCGTAGGATTGCCCGGAAGACTGCAGGTGAACTGCAGTACGGATTTTAGTGGACAGGCCTTCAAGGTTAACCCACACTTGTCACCGCTAGGGTCCACCTGTTGGTGCTATGACAGCAGCGCTTCTAAGGTCTAGTGGGTCCTTCTAAGGTCTAGCGTAGGAATGTGCTCCCTCTGGGGAGTGGTCTGGTCATGAAGGCTGAACCATAATTCATCAGTTCCAAATTCAACAACTCTGGCCATAGTGCCACATCCTCTCCCCCACTGAACACCATACTGCCCCACTGAGAGAAACTTGCAGTTCTTTTAGCTACAACCCTATTGTGCCCCGCTATAAACACCTAGATGCGACTCAATTCAAATTACGCACTAGACAAGAGTAAGTAATATGCTGGCTGAAAAAAAAAAGTAACAGCCTTGAAAAAGTAAACACTTATGCTGAATGCAAGTTTAAGTAAAGCGAGTGAAATGTAAGCAGGAACAACGTGGTGATTTTTTTTACATTATTCAGAAATCAATGAGTATTTTTGCCTGAAAAATTAACATGACAGCAGTATGGTTTAACAAGCATTTGCAATGCAATCGGTCTCGCCTTTGGGGCCTTATAAGTATTCAGCCATGCAGCACATTTTTTTGCAGCTGGTTGGCCAGTAGCGGTTTCACCGGGAAGAAGAACAAATAGAGATCACAATGGGGCAATTTATACATGTACCTTTGAAAAAGTCGTGAATGAACTCACAACAAAGTCAATACACCTTTGATGGGGACACGTTTGCCTTAGAAGGTATCCTCTTATAGTTGCACCTTTCTGATGCAGATATGCATTTTTGCATTGCAATATAATGTAAGTGATCCACTAGATACTCCCTACCATTACAACCATATAAATTGTGTTGCTGACATTCCGCTGCCCCGCCTCCCCCCCAAACCAAAGAAATTAGCAAACCTACTACTGTTCTAGGGAGGAATTTAAAATCAAAACATTTCTGAATAACTACAAACTGAGTGTTTGCCAACGTATAGTTAGACCCACCCTGAAACACAAACAAACCTGCCCCTGATAGGAAATTTGCTCACATTACAAACTCACTGTACAGGCAGAATTTCTACGTGGGCCAATTCATTTTATGGAGGCAAAAGCACATCGTTAGTGGCACTTTTAATCAAGACTAAAACTAGCCCTTGGTAATATGCTAGTTGCCATTAAGTGTGCAAACAGCTTGGGTAATTTGTCCAAATGATGATATGCTTGATTTAGTTGTCCATATTCTTGCAATTACAAAGCATTGCATTTGCACGTTTGCCTACAATTAATAAAAGCTATCAACATTTTAGCGCGGGATAGCGTCATTTAAAAAACAAAACGGTGTAGACGAGAAATTGTAGCATTAAAATCTTCAAATTAGTGTGTTTGTATTGTTACAGTGTGAAATGCCACAAGCCGACTAATGCTTTGCTTCGCAGGAGGTCCCCTGGAATATGTCAGCACAGGAACGTAAGATTAAACAAGATAAAACAAGAGAGGAGCGGGGCGAGCGAGCGCGGCAGCCTGCTGAGCTGACCAGACGCTCGTGCACCATGGCCTTTTGCTTGCGGTTACCCGCACGGCCGCCATGTGTTTTCAATTATCGCGCCCGCGTCTGGGCACGATAATTGGAAACAGATGGCGGCCGTGCGGGTAACCGCAAGGAAAAGGCCATGACGCACGAGCGTCTGGTCAGCTTTTTGAAGCCCCTACATAAAGTCTTCGCCAGAGCAACGCTTGCGCGCTACTCTAGGCTCGACCTAAAAAGACCACATCCCTGAACAGAGCAGCGGTACACATTTTATAAAGTAAGAAAAACAGCTCTCACAGATCACATTAAACGATTTCCACTCCACGCATCAACTAAGTATTGGAGTACCTCCAGGAATGGTGCGCTTCCCCATACGGGGAAAACAATGCTGTTCAAACAAAAGTAGCGCTTCACTTGCAAACTCTATATAGTGGCACTAATGTGTTTGGGTGTGAATAAAACCAATCTGGCCACTTTGCGACCACTCTGGCTTGCTTTATTTAATTATTTTGAACCTTTTTTTCTCTCGGTCTCGAGGCTGCACTTTGAAATTCAAAAATGTCATAAAAAGACAACATTTCCAACAAGTGTTTTTCTTTTTTGGATCCATTTCACAGGGGAACGAATGGAGAGAATATTTAGGGTAAGAGTCGGTGGTTTTCACTAAGTGAGGAGCGAGACAGAAAGAGAGGGAATTATGGGGAGGGAGAAAGAGAGGGGCAGCTGCCAGCGGCAGAAGTGGAGACTCTCCTTGTCTGATCTGGGAAAGAAGGAATAGACAGTCCTTTTCCTTCTCAGCCCTCCCCGCCCCGTCCTCGAACGGCCAGGGACGGCTGAGTCTTATCAATAGTCCTTACCTATTTCTGCCTTTCTGGGACACATTTTTAAAATAAAAAAAAGGAGGGGACGAAAGAGTGATAGGTCCATTTGAATGGGGAGTTTAAGGATTAGACCTGTAGTGTCGAGGGGGGATGGCAGACTGGACCAGGGGGCACTGGGGAGGACACCAATTTCACCTATTGCCACGGGGCAGTGTTTTGGTCAGAGCTACGTAAGGTCTGTGAATAAAAAGACCCTGCAGCCGAGCGTAACAGGGATTAAACAGCACACCTGGGTACTGTAATCACTAGGGTGACCCACGCACCAACATCCTTGCAGACACTACAATGGCAACATGCAGGGCCCGACGAGCCCCTCTACCCGGCGCACTTGATCGTCTACCTCACCTGCCTTCCCCTCAGCTTACCGCCTCCTGCTTCCTCACAGCAGCAACCACGCAGCGCACTGAGGCGGCCCACCGTGGCACTAAGAGACGCCTTCCACGGAGGTGCCCACGATCTGCACACCCCACCAAGGCACTGGGAGATGCCTTCTACTGAGGTGGCCATGATCTTCACACCGCTGTGGGGAAGGTACCCGAACATGGCGCTCCCACGCCCTCAGCACACCTGTCTGCTCTCTGGGCCGATGGGTAGTGCTTCCTCATACTCGAAGGGGCTTGGGAGCTACTGGACTCCCTGCCCAGCCCCAGAGGCCTGCTGACAAGCAGGTGGTAAGCGCAGTTACATGCATTAAGTGACAGGATAGCTGTAGTGTTGTGCATTCAATTTAATGGGAAAAAAAATAGGGGCACGCCGTGCCCTGCCCACTTAGGACAACTGCCTTCTTTCTCTAACTAAGACTCTTCATGACCACGGGTAACACTGCCATGGGGAGCTTCAGAATAAAACAAATGTCTTAGTGCGCAATACCTGTAACAGCCTCTCGCGTCCTCTGGCTGGGCTTGTCAAAGGTCAAACGCCCGGGCCTGGTCCGTGTAGCGTGATAACTCTCGACAATCACTGGTAGTGGTGAGTTAACGCTGCCACGGGAGCTTCGAATTGAATGAAAAATTACACAGTGCGCATGCGCACAATGACACGCATGCGCCGTAAAACGGCAGAACAAGGGGGAGCTAAAAAATACATGCATTTAAGAGAAAGAGCATAGTGCGGTTGCGTAGGATGATGCGCATGCACAGAAACTCAGGGGGAGCGCGTACCGATGGGGAGCTGGGAACGACGGAACACCGGCACAGCGAGAGGCGTTCTTTTCTTCTTTCCTTCTGGCATGAAAGCAGAGCCAGGAGCCTCAGGTACTGGTTGCCACTTTCTTTAAAGTTAACACTTCAAGCTCAACAGTCTGTCGAGTCTACTAAACAGCAGAGAATGCTTCCTAATAGCAACTGTAGCTACTTTGGTAACTCAAAGGCTCTACTTTGTTTCAATTGGGAGAGGTAGCTTCAAAGACTCTGGCAACTCCTGTTTACCAGTGGCAGCTTGTTGCTTTCTCACTGGCTTTAGCTCCTGCTGAGCAGCTTCAGCCTCAGTTTCAGTGCAACTCTGGGTACAGACTGTTTGCAGGCTGGTTAGGCTCTCTTTATAACACACTCTTCCTGCAGCCATATCATCCATCGATCCAGGGATGCCTCCCAAAATAACTGCTTGGTCTGGGGCTTCTCTGAACACTGATATTTCACAGGCTGTGGCAAGAAAGAGTCCCCAGTGTGGTAAGGGGGATGCAAGCATGACTGACCGAAGGGGCTATGTCACTGGAACTGCTGCAACTATTTCAAACAAATCGGGACCAGCATTTCCTTCTGGATCTACCAGAGGCAGCAATAAGTCACAAAGATCGAAGCATGCCCCTGATAGCTCAGTGCACTCAGGGGAGACTTGGTCAGAGGACCCTCCACTTGTCTCTTCATCTGCTACCGTTTCTGCCTCTTCCTCCCAGAGGACCTTGGATCAGTATATTGCCTCTCTACGATTGGGTGCCCCCTCTGCTGGAGCGAGGCAGGAATTCTGCACTTAGGGAGAGCCTGCTGAGACTTCAGCTATGGCTATTACTGGTATAGCAACCGCCAGTCCAAGACATCTGAGTGTACTATCAGGACAGATATCTGTTAAAGCCTGCACTGAGTCTCAGGCATCAAGCGACTCCAAACATACCAATGCTCAGGGAGCAGGGATCTCCCAGCTTCTGGCTCGGTGGGGTAGCACTCGAGATTAGCAAGACTAGCTCAAGTGATCTGGTTGTGGAGCAGTACCAACCTGAGCGCTGGCATCAGTATCTGCTTTACTTGAGCCTCCTGGGGTCTTATTTCTCTATCTTATTCTAGGAGTCTTTCGGAGTCCGGCTCTGACCCGGAAATTCTTGATATTGTGGGTATGATCTCTGGGATTAAGTCTCAGGCCTCATGTGCAGTCAGGTCCCATGGTGTAGAAGATGGCTCATCACTGGATAGAAGTGGCCGGGAGGCTGCGGTTCTTATCACCACAGCTTCTCACATCAAGCCCCTGATAACCCAAGTGTTTGCTCAGGGTACATTGGAGCCTGTGACGGCACCAGAGGTTGAACTGCTCTGGGACCCTGATGGCACCAATCTTACTCCAACAAATCTATTCCCCCAGTCTCAAAAAGCAGTGCTACACCAGCACTGTCTCAGGCACAGGGGGCGGGCAGAGACTCTGCTCCTTCTCTGCCAGCTCCCCTTGCCATCTCTTCCACTTCCAGTGTAATGTCGAACTCTCCTACCCTGGCTGCCATCTTTAATCTTCTACAGCAACATAGAGAAGAGTATTGTAAGGATGCGCTTGCACTTAAGACTGCACATTTAAAGACTCAAGTGGTCCTCAGGAAACTCTCTAGGAATATTGATACCCTTAACTAACGATTGGGTAAAGTTGAAGAAGCACAGGAGAGCCTCCAAACTACTGTTGGAGTAGTCAAATCTCAGATCTCATGACACAAATTCCAGATGACTACGCTATCGTCAAGGGTTGAGGACCTCGAGAACCGGTCTTGCAGGAATAACCTCAGGGTTTGGGAAATCTCATAGGGTGCGGAGGGGAATGACCCCGACGGTATGTAGTTCGTCTCTTTAAGGAACCTTTCCCTGCCCTGGGGGATTGGGACATGAATTATGTGGTTCAAAGAGCCTATCGATATCCATTCTATCCTCTCTGCAAGGGTCTTATCCGCGCTATCCATGGGCCATCTTAATTTATGTGGGAAACGTGTTGCTGCGTCAGGAGCTATTTAGGGCTGCTTGCCCAAGGTCCCCAATCAAGGCTTCTGGTGTTGAGTTCTTCATCAAGTCAGACTTCTGTCACAAGATTGTGGTCCAGCGATGGCAACTGTGAGCATGTATTTCGGCCCTGAAAAAACTTGCAACCTATGTCTCATTACTGTAGCCTATAACTTTGTGTATTTGGTTTGAGGGGCAAGTGTACTCAAGTTTTGATGCCCCAAAAGTTGAAGAGTTCTTTGAAAAGTGGCAAAACGTAAGTAAGGACACAAATGGCCCGGACTGACTGACTTTCTCCTGTCCTCCGTTTTCTCTCTTTTTGTAGAAGGACGGGATTAAAGGACCTCTGAGTCAATCCTGCATTTTATTTAATTTTGTCTCATCGCTCTCCTTTCTATAATCATGCTCTTTTTCTTAGCCATTTGGTCAGCTGTTTTTTTTTTTTTAAACTGGGGATCCCGTGGTTTTCAAAAGTCTCTTGTCTGAGATGCATTGGTGGTCGGAACCCATGATGCTCTGCGGCGATTTTGATGCCATCCTAAATCCACTAGTGGATTTATCTTATATTCGGAGGGGAGGCTATTGCCCCCTGTGGGACCATCTACAGTCTAAAAAAACTTGCCAGGGCCGCCCTGCTTCAACTTATGGAATCTTATGCTCTTATCAATGTCTGGCAGCACTCATGGCCAGAAGAATATGGGATTACTTATTTTTCAGCTCCATTTAAATCTTTTTCCCGGATATATATGTTTCTCACTAGCTATTATCTCTCTTCACACCTTAGCATCTCTTTGAATCCTAGGGATATCTCGGATCACAACTCACTTTCTTTTTAACCGTGTTGAGAGCTCTTCAGCTAACACTAAGCTTCATCCTCGGATCTTCAATAGTGAGCTTCTTCTCGAAGAAGCTTTCACTCACTCCATGGACAGGGAGTTAAGGACTTTCATGGCACAGAATCTTGGTTCAGCATCCATCCTCATGGTCTGGGATGCTATTAAAGCCTTCTGCAGAGGCCTGACTATAAAATATTCCTCCTTTCATCGCAAGCAGATATGCCTGGCCGAAGCAAGTATCTGCTCCTATCTTTCCTGCCTGGACGCTCTTCTAGTAAGTACCGTAGTCACACAAGATTGGGGTTTTTACCTGCCCTGATGGATCAATTCATAATAGCTCAGGGCTCCCTTCGAGAACGAATGATAGACAACGTGATCAAGACTGCTCAGGCCTAACAATTTACCACTTTCGAGAATAGTGCGGAAATGGGTTGCACACTTTCTTTTAGGGTCAGAGGCAAGGCTAATGCTTTTGCTATCCAAGGGATAATGAATGCCAAATGTGAGAAAGTGACCACAGACTCATTCTGGAGGAGTTCTGTAGCTTTTATCATAAGCTTTATAATGAGGAAGTGGCTCCCTCCACAGAGGGCATTGATCAATTCCTTCGGGCCTATTACCATCGGAAGCTGTCCATAACGCAGTGGTTCCGTTTAGAAGGCCCCATCATACTCTTGAAAGTTAAGGCCGCAATCTGAAAACTAGCCTGTGGTAAGAATTGTGGCCCCAATAAAATTACATTAAAATTTTAAGTCAGACTATTGGATGTTTTGATGCCTGTCCTAATACAAACTGTTACATTTTTTTCAGCTAATCGGACAGGTCCCTCAGTCGTGGGCCGAGACCAATATTGTCATTTTTCCTAAGAAAGGGAAAGATCCTCTTCTTTGTGGTTCATATCGACCTATATCATTGATCTACACCGATTCTAAAACTTATGCTCAGGTTCTTGTCAATTTGCTCTCTATGGTGATCTCTGATTTAGTTGATGAGACCCAGCATGGTTTTGTTCACATGTGTGATTCCATTTCTCATGTCAACACAGTTATCCCTGCCCTAGAGGTGGGTGCGCCCAAGGAAACCTGGTCGGAATGATAATGTTAGATGCATAAAAGACTTTTGAATGGGTTTTGTGGCCTTTTCTTTGGACTACTATGGAGACATCAGTGTTCAGGCCATGGTATGTTACTGGTGTCCAACAGCTTTACCGTAACTTTACGGCTAGAGTCCTTTGCTTAGGTAATTCGATGGGCATACTTCAGATTAACCGCTGTACCCGCCAGAAATGTCCGCTTTCACCCCAGCTTTTTACACTATATATGGAACCATATATTGAAGTGCTTAAATGCTCTTGGGACATCGCTCCATTGTGGATTCACCAACTTGCGCTCAAAGTGCTTGTTTATGCTGATGATCTTACTATTCTGACCTCAGCCCCTGAGGACTGTTTAGCTGCTACTGAAATACCGGCAAGCAAATTCGTAGCTATATCAGGGTATAAACTCAACCTTAACAAGACTCTGGTTTTAGTGAACGTTGGCCCTTCTGGTCAGGATTGGCGCTGGACCCACTCGGCCACATGTTTAGGAGTAGAAATCTCTCTAAAGTAGGAAGAGGCTATTGAGTCCAATTTGGTTCACTTTTTACAAGCACCACTGAGATATTTACTAAATGGAACCATTTTCATATAGGTTTAATAGAAAGGTGTAATCTTATTAGAATGATTATTTTGCTTAGCTATCTATATCTCTTTCATTGTATATCCCTGTACCTACCTAAAGTCTTCTTTTCACAGATAGAGGCCCCCTGGCAAAAATGTATTTGAGGGTATAAAAAGCCTGTGTAAATTGCTACAGTGGCCACGGCAGGAGGGAGGCTTTTTGCTACCAGACTTACAAGGATATTATCTAGCCGCATTCATCGGCGGCCTTGTCAAGGGTTTGGGGTGTGAATCTTGGGTATTAGGTCATCTATTTCCAGAATATCTTCCTTGAGGGGCTGATACTGTTCCACTTAGCAGTATTATTGACACAGTTTACTTCAAAAGAACTCAGTTTGAGACACTGCTGGTTTTCCATTTTCTCTGTGCTTACTTGAAAATACGCACTTTGGGAATCTCACTTTTCAATGCTTGCTCTTATTTAGGCTATAACCTTAACTCTCCCCGGCAAGTACATGAGAGCTCTCTTAACTGTTGGCAGGCATCCCGCCTCTTCACACTGGATTTGTTTGACGAGGGTAATCGTCTTCTCTCTTTTGAGATATTAACATAGAGACTTTCTCTTGCCCCCTCTGGATTTTGTCGCTATTTTCAACTCTGGCATTTTCTTCTGGGTTTCAAGGTGGACAATCTAGATTGCTCCTCAAATGTCTTCTTGAAATACCTGCGTAGTGGTCCACCTAAGAACGGCATTAGTCTGGCCTACAAAATGATTTTGTCCGCTTAGGTCCAATGGCGGCCTGATTCCTTTCAGTCAATGGCCGAGAAGTGGACTCGACATCCTGGGGTGATAGTCACTTCTGTCGAGTGACGACATGAGACACACAAATATTCTTTCTCATACAGTCTTGACATCTCCAAGCTTAAAACCCACCAGTTCAAATCCATAAATGAATTTTATTGCACTCCTTACCATCTATATATTATGCATTTCTAGCAGGATTCCAATTTTTTCACTGTACTGGAGACCAGGCAGATTCGGTCCATATCTTTACTACCTGTCCTTTTATCTCTTATTATTGGCAGACAGTCTTCGCACAGCTTTACCAGCTTTGTCCAATCACTGTGAGGTGGAACTCTAAATTAATCGTGTGAGGTCAATCATCTCATGTTTTTGGTCATCTGGGCGGTATCTATTTTTTCGCTATTGTATTAGCTCATCTTATTCTGGCCCGCCACTGGCTACTGGCTCAGGCTCCCAATCCTATACTTTGATGGCATGAATTCATTAATCCGGGACTCCTTGAGTGCCTGATCATCGATAACAATGAGCCACGTACTAGGCTCAACAAGATATCAGGCCTGGGTGTAGTTCGCGGAGTTTCGCTACGCAGTGCTCCGCAAAGTGACAAAAAACTCTGCGGAGTTCTGTAAGTGGCGGAGTGCAGTGCAAACTGCAGTTCGCGCTGGTCTTCTTGCCGCTGTGGTGGAAATTCTACCCGAGCGGCAGCTCGCGCTCGCGAACTTACCATTCGTGAGCGCAAACGGGTAAGAAACTTGGAGCGGAGAGCAGAAAAATCTGCAAACTCCGCAAACGGAGCGTTGTTCATCGCCCAAGCCTACAAGATATGGGATCCTTTGAAGGGTCTTAGGGTGGACTTTCTGTCTGGTCATGACCACCTGCCACCATCAACATAGTTATCTCTTTATTCTTATATTCTTTGTCTTTCTTCTTGTACTTTTCTTTTGTTGGTCTATCCATCTACATCTTCTGCATTCTGTGTTAACACTCATTTTCCATAGTAAGCTATGATCCTGGATTTTGGTAAAACTGTATTGCACATAAGAATTTATAGACCTCAATAAAAGAAATTAATAAAAAGGAAAAATATGTATTATTTAATTATAAAATATTCTAATAAACTTTTTTGAATTTACAAATTAGAGTAGCATTATTTGTAATAAAATATAAACACATCATTTGTAATCATTATCGATGCATAATAAAAAAAGCAATATTTTTTTCTTAAGATGGGAATACATTTTTTTATGTAACTTCAGCATAATAATTGTCATTTAATTTAATATATTTAAATTAATTAAAGATTTAATTCCAAATTAAGCTAATAATATTGTAGCATTTTCTTTTTTTGTTCTATAATTAAAATTCATCTATAAAATTAATTCATGTTAATATTTGCCTAAACATATTTTTGCCAATTTATTATTGTTTTTTTCCCTGTATTTTACCATGGGGAAATCTTTACCTCGACTGTGGAGACTCCCTCTGGTAAAATATAGGAAAATTTGAAAAAAAACTATTTAGCTCAAAAATGTTGGTCCCTGACCTCAAGCACTTGTGAGGGGAAACCCTGGGGACAACCTAGGGATCAAAAGCACAAACTCTGGGGCCGATTCCGATTTGGGCCGGAAAACATACCGACCGACTCGGTACGGGAATTTAGTCCGACCGACTCGGACCGGCGCCGCACGACCCGGGTAGTACGATGAAATGCATGTGAAATCTGACAGACTCGGACGGAATAAAAAACGACCGACCGAGCTGGACGGAAACAAGCCATCTGGCCGGGAAATCACGCGAAACGAACTGACCGAAACGCACTCGGATTGAACCCGAACGAAACGTACCCGCGAACTCCGACCCGCGTAGTACAATGCTGTGCGTGCAAAACACGACCGACTCGCCCGGAGCACAAGCCGTACGACCGACACGCATACAAAACCCAGCCGAAGCAACCCAATACTACGCGACCGACTCGTACGCCGCATATGAAACCTAGCTGACACACAGCGGGAACGAGTCGGACAAGATCGCACCAGACAACTGCAGCGTCCTACTCGGACACAAGAACGACTCCTACATGCACCAAAAACACCAAGGAAAAATATTTTAAAAAAGGGCCAAACAAGCAACTACTAAGCCAATAAATACAGGGAGGAAAGAAAATGGAACAAGGACACACCTCCAACTCCACCTACATAAAGGCCACAAATCCCTACCATGATCCCTTGCAAATTCCACTGACAAGCCAGACAGAACACCATCACACAGCAACCACAGACACACTCACAGCTCATACATCACACAAGCCACACACCATTACCACACCTACAAATAGCACCCTCACACACACCCAGCTAAACCTACACTCACCCCCCCCCACTTGCACACACACACACATCAATCACCACCACCACCCATCACCATGCCACCAAAGAAGAACCATAAGTTCCTAGATTGTGAATTGGAAGTCCTGGTAGACGAGATCCTCAGGGTAGAGCCACAGTTGTTTGGTACATTGGTACAACAGAACCCATGTCGCAGAAAACCAAGATGTGGGCGAGGATTGTCGACAGGGTCAACGCACAATCACCATGTTTGCGCACAAAGGAAGACATCCAGAACAGGTGGTATGATGTGCGCAGGAGGGTCAGGGACCTACTCAAAAGGACTACCTCCTCAGCCAGCACACCGGCAGTGGCCCTCCTGCAAAACCAGTATACCTCAGGCCCTGGGAGGAGAAGGTGCGGGCCATCCTACCACCAGTGAGCGTATACGGACTAACAGACATCCCAGAGCCTGGTGAGTACACAACTAATATACACAATATGGTGTGACAACACACACACATCACAGTCAAGGGGATAGGCAAACCATGCACACTTAGCAAATACACAGCAACCAAAAGATATCCATCCCAAGATGTGAATGCTAGTCAGACAAACACAATACCTGCCATCTCATAGTGATATGTAACTGTGTCATGACATCTACAAACCTAACAACAAATACAGCAAGGCAGTGGCACAAATAGAACCAACAAATACTCCCAGATATTTACCCACCACTAGAACACCACCTCACAGGGAAGCTCACTGAAAGGAAGGAATTCTGCGTATGCTGGTCAAGTCAGTGTGCCAGTAGCATGTTGGGAGTGGTAGTCACAGTTATTGGTCACACCCACAATTGGCCCATCAACACCACTCTGAACCATGCTCACATCACAGGGAGTGGAAAACAACTGACAAGATGGCTGACACTGGCTACTGCTGTGGGGAGCACAAGGCCCTGCTGGGAACTGGGCACCAACAAACAACAGGACCACACTGTCAGCCATCTTGCCATTGCTGTCACACTCACACACACTGAAGTCCACTGAAAAGGAAGGAAGGATGGGCATGCTGGGAAGGGGGTGTAGGCAATAGCATGATGGGAGTGGTAGTCACAGATCAACATCTCACACCCACATGGCCCAGCAAGTTAGCACTGAAGCATGCACACCTCACAGGGAGTCAAAAGCCACTTCAAAGATGTCTGACACTGTCCACAGCTGTGGGGAGCACAAGGCCCTGCTGGGAACTGGGCACCAACAAACAACAGGACCACACTGTCAGCCATCTTGCCATTGCTGTCACACTCACACACAGTGAAGTCCACTCAAAAGGAAGGAACTATGGGCATGCTGGGAAGGGGGGTGTAGGCAATAGCAGGATGGGAGTTGTAGGCACATAATTTGGTCACACCCACAATTGGCCCATCAACACCACTCTGAACCATGCTCACATCACAGGGAGTGGAAAACAACTGACAAGATGGCTGACACTGGGTACTGCTGTGGGGAGCACAAGGCCCTGCTGGGAACTGTGCAACAACGAACAGCAGGACACCACTGACTGACATCCTGAAAGACAACTTGCACTCCCTGCAATGGAAGCACGTTCCATGGTGGGATATCTGGCTGGGTGGGAAGGAGGACTCACAGCACTGACCATAGTTACAAGCATCTCCCCTCACACACCCCCTCAACACTAACTCCACATAACCCACCTGGGAGAATGCAATGCCTCACATCCTAACTGAAGATCCCACAAAGAACCACCACCCTGGGTTATGCTGTGTGAAGCACAGGGACACTTTTGGGACTTGTAGCCAAACAACTGCCAGGACAACACTCCCAGCCATCCTGTCAGCACAGGCACCCCACCCCACAGGGAAGCAGAGTCAAAAGGAAGGAAGGATGGGCATGCTGGGAAGGGGGTGGAGGCAATAGCATGATGGGAGTTGTAGGCACAGATATTGCTCACCCTCACAATTGGCCCATCAACACCACTCTCAACCATGCTCACATCACAGGGAGTGGAAAAGGACTCACAAGATGGCTGACACTGGGTACTGCTGGGGGAGCACAAGGCCCTGCTGGGAACTGTGCAACAACCAACAGCAGGACACCACTGACTGACATCCTGAAAGACAACTTGCACTCCCTGCAATGGAAGCACGCTTCATGGTGGGATAACTGGGCTGGGGGAGAAGGAGGCCTGGATGGCAACCAAATACCACCAATGCTGGTCATGCACACACCTCAACATTCACATTGACATGCCACAGGTTGGCAGGACAATGTGCTACACCAATATCACTCTCTGACTGTCACAATTTAGGAGAATGCAATGTCCTGGCCCACATCCAGAGGTACAGTCACAACAGTCAGGTGTGTGAACAATTGATGCCAGTAGAAACATAACATACAATCTGTGTCTCTCCCCAAAACAGGTGATGATGGGGACACAGCAGCAGACGAGGAGGAGTCCCTGTCCCAGGCTCCGGGGAACACTGAGCTCACTGGTGTGGATCAGCCACTGCACTCCTCGGATGGCGAAGAACCAGCTGGACCCTCCGGTGTGAGTCATCATGCAGCACCAGCAAGACCAACATCTGCACCCCCTGCACCCACCCCTCCAACAACTGCCAACACACAGGCCACCCCTGCCAACACGGACAGACCAAGGACCACAGATGACAACAGCGCAGGGACCCAGGCCCAAACTGGAGCTGGTGACAACGAGCCCAGGAACAACACCCAAGTGGGCCCACGGTCACCTGTGCGTGCCACCGCAGGTCCTGCACGTGTCGCCAGGGGTGGTGGGAGGGGTGGTAGACATAGGTCGCTCTTGCAGAGGGGTCTGGACTGCATGATGACCCACAACTGGCACGCATCGCGGATGCGTACCAGACTAGCACCGGAGAGGTCAGCCAGGTAGTGGGGATCCTCAAGGACATACAACAGCAGCAGGCTGCCCATCATGCCCGCTTGGACTCCCGCATGTCCCGTGTCGACACACACATGTCACATGTCGAGACACACATGTCACGTGTCGAGACACACATGTCTGGCATGGAGTCCAAGTGGGACACATTGGAACAACTGACAGCGGTGCATAGGGACATACTGACATGCCTCCGCCAGATCAGCACCAACATGGCCTCACCTCCCTGTGTGCCCACAACAACTGCTGCTGAAACAACTGCAAATGCCACAGGGAGGGAGGAGGACTCTGGCAGAGAGTCCCCTGTACCACCGCAGCCTGCACCTGAGGGTCCCCCCCAAGAAGAGGGGCCAGCCGAGGAGGCCAAACTGAGAGGCTGATGGCCATCTACATCCCCCAGGAAGCCAACACCTGTTCTGGAACTTTTCCTCTGTGTGCAAACTGCACGCCCTGTCGAAGCCAACCCAACTCTCCCACATGACATGGGGAGCTCTAGTTGGCCAAATTTATCAGATGACTGTGGACTTTACTCTGAACATTTCAGCTACCAAGACTTCCAATACACATGGGAACTTTGGATTCCAATTTCTATGTACAGCACCCACCATCCTGTGCACCATCCTCACACCTGTATGTAAATAAACTCACCAATACACCATATCTGCCTCTGTTGTGATTCCAACGTGGTTTTTGTCATGTAGATGGTGATCTGCTAAATGACACTGTGCATGCTAACTGCTACAGCAAGTCCAACACCGTCATGTCAGTCATGGCGACGTGACACATATGAGGGAGACACACCACTAGGGCCACACAACACATACACACCAGGGCCATCAGACTCATCACCTATACTGATGTTGCAATGAAATACAGTGGAATGCACAGACACGCCACCTATTCACAGTCACTGTCAACTAGACTACAGGTGCAGTAAGCAAATGTCAGTCAGATGTGTGACTACAGACAACGCACATCCCAAAGTGAAGCACAGGTTTATTACACATTTGCAACATGTTGGCCACAAAGTCAAAAAGTGCCGAAGATAGAAAGTCCAGGGGTGTGTGGCACATCACCTGTAGGGAAACGACTGCTTCCACCTTGGAAGTTGAATCATGGATTCAGGGGATCCAAGTTTATCAGACAACTCCGGCAGCACCCTGTGAAGGACAGACATGACACACAGTCAAAACCACTGAAGAACAGCACAGAACGGCAATACTCATGTCTAATACATGTCACGAGATAACTACACAAAACCAAGTTAGCATGTCAACACTGTTGGGCAGTACAGACCACCTGCAAGGACACATCGCTGCACGCATCCAGTCAAGTAGCACATGGCCACACTCAAACAGCACCAGAGCACCACACACACATATCATGCAAACTCAAATCATTGACATTACAACCCTCTGGAGACTCACATTCAGCTGAAGAAGTTGGTGATGAGCTGTGTGCGGACATCACCATCATCATCATCATCATCTTCACTGGCATCGTGACCCAGGCCAGGATCTTCCACAGGTGGGGGATGTTAGTCATCGTCATCCAGGATGAGAGGCAACTCCTTCCGCACTGCCAGGTTGTGTAGCATGCAGCAGACGATGACAATCTTGCACACCTTTGCTGGGGCATATGGGAGGGCCCCTCCTGTCTTGTCCAGGCAGCGGAAGCGGCTCTTCAGGAGACCAAAGGTCCGCTCATCACCCTCCTCGTCCGACCATGTGCCTCATTGTAGCGCATCTGGGCTGGTGTCACAGGGTTCCTGAGGGGTGTCAGCAACCACGGCATGTTGGGGTATCCCGAGTCACCTACAGACAGACAATTGCACATTAGCCGATTTGAACATGTGTGCGGAAAACAACATAGCAGAACACACACAATGGTACAAAGTCAGTACACACCAACAAGCCAGGCACGCTGGTTCGTCATCTGTGACATCATCCTCGGGATGCGACTACTCCTCATCACGTAGGCATCGTGTGCCGAACCGGGGAAACGGGCACACACATGTGAGATGGTCATATCTGCAAGACATACCACCAGAGCATTGATCGAATGGTAATGTTTACGGTTCTGGTATGCCTGCTCATGTGCCTGTGGTGGTATCAAAGCCACATGTGTCCCATCAATGGAGCCAATTACATGTGGCATCCTCCCCAGGGCATAGAAGTCACTCTTGACGTCAGTGAGTCGTTGATGTGTTGGGAAATAGATGTACTGGTTGAGGTATCTCAACATTGCCCCCAAAACATCGCGTAGCACATGGCTGAACATAGTCTGTGACATCCCACCAGTAGTTGCCACAGTGTGTTGAAAGGTACCGGTGGCAAAGAAGTGTAGGGCTGCCATCACCTTCACCTTGGGGGTCAGTGCTGTAGGATACGGCCGGCCAGGCTGCAAATGTGGGTCCAACCGCACTGCCAAATCCTCAATCAGCTGCCTGGTGAAGCGGTACCGTCGGATGCTGTCACGTTCCACCATCGTTGCCAGGTATGGGAATGGTCGATGGACAGCAGGAGCCCTGCAGTGCATCGGTGAAGAAAGCAAGATTGTCAGTCACCCCACCTATGTGCCGTTCACCATACTCAATTTCACATGATACATCATTAACAAACACAAGTACTTGATGTGTGTGTCATTCCGTTTGGACATATATGGCACCTACATGGACATCATCTAACATCTCTGTTCAACAAGTGTTGACAACAGGTTCCAGGGTGTGCTATGGGACACCATTAGGCTGTGTCACAGTACCCATTAACTGCTCTCACGTTCCACACACATACCACAGTGACATGTCTGGACAGATGCTCCACAGGCATCACAGCTCATTGACAGGTAGATTCCCAGGGACCATGTCTTGCCACATGGACACTGGCATGACATGGCGTATCATGTACACGTCAGAAAAACAAACATGACACCCACAGGTAGTGGCCCCTGTAGCCTCTGCAGGACAGACATGGACGTCTGTGACACACACACACCATCAAAGTTCATGCACAAACCACATGGATGTGGAGACTGTCTCCCATTGTGCACGTGGAGTCAGAGACATGTGATACACAACATGCACACAGACTGTGGAGGGACATCACTATTGTTGGAATGGGCCACCCTGTGACGTACATGCCTTCCCACATGTGAGCCTGGGGGTATGTGACATGTCATACACATACACAACCTGGAAATGTGACCATGACACATGCTCAGAAATGAAAAGTTGCACACCACAGTGGTCAGGTGCACAACACACAAAGGACCCTGTCCCCATGAACATGTGCACAGCCTGGGTGTGTCTGCCCCCAAGTGCCACCCCAAAATCCACATGTTCACCCCCATACACAGATAAGGTTATGCTGCCACACATGCCTTATATACAGTGTGGACTGGGTGTGGTGTTGTAGGTGTGCCCCTGAGTCCCTGGAAAGTAAATGTGGCTGGCATAGGTTCACCAGTGACCAGCATGGTGACATATGCGTGTGACCTGTCCAGGGACGCGTTGTAGAGCAATGGACCGATCGGTGTGCCCGGCCGGCCCATTGCATTGTATGTGAGCGGGTACGCGTTGTATGCCTGGTACGCGTTGTACAGCAATGGACCGATCGGTGTGCCCGGTCGGCCCATTGCATTGTGATGTGAGCGGGTACGCGTTGTATGCCTGGTACGCGTTGTAGAGCAATGGACCGATCGGTGTGCCCGGCCGGCCCATTGCATTGTATGTGAGCGGGTACGCGTTGTATGCCTGGTACGCGTTAGTACAGCAATGGACCGATCGGTGTGCCCGGCCGGCCCATTGCATTGTATGTGAGCGGGTACGCGTTGTATGCCTGGTACGCGTTGTAGAGCAATGGACCGATCGGTGTGCCCGGCCGGCCCATTGCATTGTATGTGAGCGGGTACGCGTTGTATGCCTGGTACGCGTTGTACAGCAATGGACAGAACGGTGCGCACACATTGGCTGGGGCCTGGCATGGCAACGGACGCGTTTTCAAAGCTCCAACGAGTCTGATGCAGTGAATTCAGTTGGCCAACCACAACAGTGTTGCAAAATCATGGGTGTCATGAAGTTGAAGATTTGAAGGATGCTGTGGGCGTGTATTAGTGCTGCTATTCCATGGATTGGTCAAATTCAAAAGATGCAAACGACTTGGACCTATCACTTTGGACACATGGGACAGTATCTGCCTCTGCAGCACACATATAATGCTGGCTGTTCCCCTGAGAGCTCACTTGCCTGCACTACATGCTCCCGGACGACATCTGCCACCAACACTGCTGCTGTTTATGCATCCTCTGGCTCCTGCAATGGCACGTACTGTGGAGAGAGCCCCAGCCTTCAGCCTTGAGGAGAACCAGGCCCTGCTGGACAGCCTCCTTCCACAGTACAGCAAGCTGTATGGGAAACCAGGGGAGCAGGTGAGTGTGCTGTCCACTGCCTCACTAATTGTGCATGTTGTCTGACTAGCAGGGCTTTCAGTGTGCACACCACTGGCTAGCATGCCCACTGAGTAGTTGTCACACCCCAAAGTGTGTAGTTACATGCACTGAACTGGTACAGTGCAGTAACAGTGCATTCCAACTAGGTTTACTTCCCATCCAATGATACCATGTAGTGACTGCTGGCAAACTGTTCATAGCCATTGTTGCACTGCCTGTGTACATCATATGCCCCTGTGATTGAGACATGTATATCCAACTGTGTGATGCACATATATGTTGCATGTGTAGTAATGGCCTTTTCACTTTGTCATCCTCACAGGTTGATGCCCACCAGAAGCAGGAAATTTGGCTGACCATCGCCCGGAAAGTAAGATCCGTGGGGGTCTACAGGCGCAGGATCCGCAACTACCAGAAGAGGTGGCAGGACCTTCGTGGCTGGACCCGGAGGATCGCAAGGGTCCAGCTGAAGCTGTCGCCTCCTCGCAGGAGGGGAGGACACCGGACCCTGACCCCCCACATGCTCAGGATCCTGGCGGTGGTCTTCCCTGACCTGGATGGGCAGCTGAAGAACAGACAGCAGCAAGGAGGGGGTGAGTCCATGACTGCACTGTGCACTTTGTCTGATATGCTATGTGCCCTCCTCTGGCCTGGTTAAACTTCCACAGTACATCAGTCATGTGGTCCAGGACCCATGTCCCTCATTTGTGACATGCCCACTTCTCCTCTGATACGCATATGTGTGGCCCTTATAGTCGGGAAATTGTGTCATTTGGGGACTGTGTCATTGCATTTTGCTTTGCTCAAGGTGGGGGACAGCATTTGTTCCCATGACTATGTTGTGCGATTAATGGGTGGCTCAATTGCTTTACACAATGCCTAAGTTCCAACATGTGATCTGGGTGTAACTTTGATATGTGGTCCGCTTGCTGCTCTGACTCACCACATGTCCCTGGGGAATTTGCCACACACCCATGCTGCTGGTGGGAACAATGTTTGGGCCTCAGGAGTATGTGTATCCAGTGTGTCACACATGCTTAGCCACCTGCCTACTGTCCAGGACTCATCCCTCTTACAGGTGGAGCTGGACAGTCATGCCTACTCCAGGGCATGCAATACACTCTGTACTCCCACTCCCGTGTATCATCTGGCATGTTGTGATCAGTGAAATGTACCCTCAGGTGTCTGCCTCTGTCTCATTGTGCTGTGTCTTCGTTGTCAGGACTACTGGTATGTTTATGGGTTAGGGCTCAGCATGCCATCTGAGATGTCACCATGATAGACGATACTTCTGTGACTTATAGGTGTCTGATCACTTGACTGTGCACACAGGTGTTTGTGACTGTGACTTTCAGGCAGCTGTGTTGTGATTCACAGCACACTGTGAGGTGCTCATGTTCAGAGAGTTGTGTTTCATGTCCCCCATATGTCCAGTTGGTATGACGTGGACAAATAGTAGTACAGATGATGTGGTATTTGGGGGATGGACATGTGCACTTGTCAGTCACATAACTTGCATTCCCCATGACCTCGGATTGTGACACAGTGCAGACTGTTGTTGACAGGCTGCCATGGCCATGTGACTTGAGACAGTAATGTATGACTTTGCACGCATTCCTGTGTCATGGCATTAAACTTCCTGAGACTGATCCTGCAGGGGAGTGACATGTGCAACATGCACCCCATTGTGGCATTGACTATCCGGACATGGGTGCATCAAGGTGTCTGGTGCTGGTATGCATCACATGCATTTCTATTTAGACTCTGGCCATCCCTTTATCCGGACACCTGCACTGACTCAGTGGCAAGAGATGTGCTGTGTGCATGTTCACATACTTCACCGTGTTCCCTGCAATGTCCAACAACTGTGTAGGTGGTGCATGTGTCCGCACTGGGGTCTTACCATCAGACAGGCACCAGACAGATGGGTGCAAGGGCAGGAGGGGTGTGAGTCCCATGGTTGACCATCAGACTGACAATTGGCTTCCCCGAATCTGTGTGGGGACTTTAGGCAATGTTCAACTAAGGATGCCAGGGCTTGCTCTGTAATGTGCTGTACTTACTGTGGTGTGTGCGGTCAGTGCAGGTGACTGATGTTTGTCTGTTTCCCTAATTGTTTGCAGATACATCCACGGCCACAGGAGGGGACAGCTCCACGGACCAGGAGGAGCAGCGGAGCCAGACTGGGTCAGCATCGGACGAGTGGTCAGAGGGACCCAGTAGCACGGAGGGCGAGGGGAGCCACACCGAGGAGTCCTCAGCACCATCCACCTCAGCTGAGGACCACAGCAGCTCGGAGGATGACTCCCTTGTGGAGGCGGGTCTCAGCAGCCACCAAAGGCCAGCTAGTCTGTCTGGCCCCGCCACCACCACCACCGCCCTCCCATTGGCTCCCGTTCCTGAGGTCCGTGGAGGCTCCCATACTCGGGAGCGTGTCTCCTTCGTGCCAGGCACCCCACCCCCTGCCCCTGTGTCCCCTGCTGCCCTGAGTGAGGAGTCTGTGTACCTCCTTCGGCAGCTCCATGTAGGGCAGACAGCAATGCTGAGTGTCCTCCATGCACACACCACTCTGTTGACACAGCTGGTGTCGTTCATGGAGGGCATCTCGACGGGTATGTCTGCCCTACAGAGGAGCAATAAGTCCATGGACTCCTCCCTGACGGCAGCAGTGTCCCTCCTCCAACAGTCCCTCACCCCTCCCACCTCTGCCCCATCCACACTTCCTGCCCCCCTACCTGTCCAAAGCACATGCACACCTGCACAGTCACCCAAACACACAGACACGAGCAGCACAAACACACCCAAGAGAAAGGCAAGACGTGCACACAAGCATCCTCAGGGGACTGATACCACAGACACAGGGGATGGGGAACACACACACACACAGGCAACCACAGTCACTCCGCAATCCTCAAGATCCTCTCCCTCCAAGACCCCTTCCCTTGCCTCACCTGCAACCCCACCTGATCAGCAGCTCTTCCTCAGTGACCTCGGCCTCTTCCCTCCAATCCCGCTGATCCAGCATACCGGGGAAGACAAAGTCCACCCACATAGAGGGGAGTGCCCCTCGCCCCCGGACACCCACCCCCAGGCGCAGGCAGAGTGAGCCCCCCACCCGCAAGTACCCCCGGTCCCGGAAGAGCAAGACCCCGCCACCGCCCTGCAAGTCAACCACCCAGTCTCTCACCTCCATCCCCCAGGCCACCACTCCACAGGTTCCACCGCCACACCCTGCCCCAGGTTCCCCCACACACCGATACTGCATCCCCAAACTGCTTAGGCCCTCCCCCCCTGCCACTTGCTCTTCCACCCCCAAACCAGACGCTCTGCCTGTTTGTGCCACTGGTGTGGAGAACGTGTCCCCCCTCTGTCCTGCCCAGCTCTTCTGCCCCCCTTCCACTACCTTGGAGTCATGCACTGCGGTGGAGTCCACAACCACCCCGTATGACTCGGGCACTGCATTGGGGACCCAGTCCACTCCATCTGACCAGCCCACTGCAGTAGTTGCAGCACCAGCACCATCTGACTTGAGCCCTGCGGTGGTGCCAGCCCCCTGAGTCAGACACCTCCACTGCAGTTGCCGGTGACACTCCTGCACCCACCTCCCCTTCACTGCCTCCTTCTGGCATCCCCTGATCCTGTCCCTGCGGTGCCTGTCCTGCCCCTCGTATGCCCCTCCAAGGGGATGTCCCCTGTCCGTACCTGTGCAGGCAAGCAATTGTTGACAAGTTGTCACACATCACCCTGTTGGGACTGTATATTTGGACTGGCCATTGGCCTTAGTTTATTTTGGACTTTTGATTTGAGTTGCACACTTGCTGAATAAAGCCTCTTTTTGTTTACTTGTGGTTAATCTTTGGAGGTACATGATGTAGATGTGTGGAATCATGCATTTGCTGTTGTAATAGTGTTCAGATCAGGTAAATGAAGTTTTGCTGTGATGGGCTCCATGTGGTCCATGGGATATGTGTCCTAATCTAGTCTGGATCTATAGCATCCTTTGCTGCAGTCTGAGGGTGTAATGTTCAGCATTTGACACAGGGAAGTACGTTTAGCATTTGTAGATTACCATCTTTGTCCTACACTGATGCACATCTGGTGGGCTTACCACTGTCCAATGCTCCTAGTACCCTGACTGTGTGCCCGTCTCCAATGGACATGCAGTTTGGCACATCAAATTTGGAGGACTCATCTGTGTACACAGTGCAAGTTGCTTGACACGTGTCTTGGGTATATGCAGATGACTGACGTGACACTCCCGTGCCCAGGCTGATATGAGCAGAGCCTTCAGTGTGTTGTAGTTGTTGACTCACTGACCAAGTGTTCTGCTGACATGTTTGAGTCGTGCACAGACAAGGTTTGGCACAGCTGACCTTCCACAGGAGTAGAGTGCCCTCATGGCAGTGCGTGATTCTGTGATATAGGCTGTGCCCGTGTTGTGTGTTGTGTAGGCATGTCTGTGCGCGTACCCTTCTCCTTTTCCTACACAGGCTGTGTCCCTACGGATGTTCCTGTTTGTGATGCTTGCTGAGTTGTTCTGTGTTCATCCAGCATCTTGGACCTGGTTTCTCCGGGATGTGGGTGCATGGCAAACTAATGTTAATGGGGTTGTCATCCCTAGTTGTCTTTGTTGTCAGGGCTGGGGATGTGGGCAAACGCAGATGGGACACAGTCAAGATTCCTCTTGGCACTTGTTGGTTACACGAGTAATGTGATTTTCTGTTTGTGTATGCTTTCAGTGATTGTGACACGTTGTGTGTGTGACTGCTGCCACTCCTCAGGGTCAGAGCTGCAATGTTGGAAGTTGTCTATGTGTGTCCTTGGTGGGTCAGCTTGGCTTCTTCATTGGTGTGTGACTATGGCCAGGATCCCATTGTTTGGGGTGGATTTGACGTCATGCCCATGTACGGCATACTGTGCAGTGTGTCAGACATTCACAAGTATTGTTGACTGGCCATGTGTGATGGTTTCTGCACCTTATTTCCCCCCACCACCACTGGGATTTTCATGGGTGCATGTGCAATGTCAGCAGTCCATGTGAGCTTCACTGCTGCACATTGGTGGAGTTCAAGGTGTGTGGCATTGAGTGTGTGCAAATGTGAGTTGTTGCACGGCTGGGGCACTACCTCCATGTTGTCCTTGGCTGGCAGGCCATGCTGAGTGCTTTGTGCTTGTATAGGTGTGATGGTAGTTTGTTGCTCAGGACACATGGCTGTGGTTCACAGTGTGGATGACATCTACCTTTGCCATCACTGCTAGGTCATCAGTCAGCACATTGATCATGGTTAGTATGTCCCATTGCTGCCATGGTATGGTATTTGTTCACATGACATCTACAGTCTCCGCAGGATATCTACATTTGTGTGTCCATTGCTGCAGATATGTGGGTCTGCATTATGATGCTCACTTCTGTCATTGTGTTATTTGTGAATGTAGACAATGTGGGACCCCATGGCTGTTGTTTGTGTGCACATGGCTAGAACGATGTGTCATTGGCACTGCACTGCTTGCCTCACACAATCTATGTTGCTATGGGACACAAGCACTACAATGCCACTGTAGTGTTTGGTGTTGTGTGGCCAGGAATAATCCCTGCATTTTTGGTTTAGCAGCTTTTACCAGGACTATACTTACCTTTTGGGCACTGTGGTGATGGGGCTTAGGGCCCCATTGCCACACTGTTCAAAATGTGCTTCAGCTATGGAGCACACACTTGCCTTTTGGGCACTGTGGTGATGGGGCTTAGGGCCCCATTGCCACACTGTTCAAAATGTGCTTCAGCTATGGAGCACACACTTGCCTTTTGGGCATTGTGGTGATGGGGCTTTGGGCCCCATTGCCACACTGGTCAAAATGTGCTTCAGCTATGGAGCACACACTTACCTTTTGGGCACTGTGGTGATGGGGCTTTAGGCCACATTGCCACAGTGGTCATGGTCTGCTTGCATTGTGTAGGCCACACACACAATTATGTGTGACACATGTGTTAGGGGGTCACATTGTATGTTCAATGTCATGTTCAGTGTTGTATGCATTTGACACAGACCACACATGCTTGTCATGGTGTTGGGGGTGGGATGTAAATTACAGACAGTCCTTATGTGGGAGTATGCTAGTTGTGTCATGCATTACCCGTCCTATGAGTAGGGGTGGTTGTAGTGACTGGCATCCTGCCCCCCATGAGTGGGGATGGTAGTAGTGGTAGGCATCTAGCCCCCCATGAGTGGGGATGGTAGTAGTGGTAGGCATCCAGCCCCCCATGAGTGGGGCTGGTAGTAGTGGCAGGCATCCAGCCCCCCATGAGTGGGGATTGTAGTAGTGGTAGGCATCCAGCCCACCCTGAGTGGGGGTGGTGTTAGTGGCAGCCATCCATCCCCCATGAGTGGGGATTGCAGTAGTGACAGGCATCCAGCCCCCATGAGTGGGGGGGGTGGCAGGCATCTAGCCACCCATGAGTGGGGATGGTAGTAGTGGTAGGCATCCAGCCCCCTATGGGTGGGGATGGCAGTAGTGGTAGGCATCCAGCCCCCCATGAGTGGGGATGGTAGTAGTGGTAGGCATCCAGCCCCTATGGGTGGGGATGGCAGTAGTGGTAGGCATCCAGCCCCCCATGAGTGGGGATGGTAGTAGTGGCAGCCATCCATCCTCCCATGAGTGGGGATGGCAGTAGTGACAGGTATCCAGCCCCCCATGAGTGGGGGGGTGGCAGGCATCTAGTCACCCATGAGTGGGGATGGTAGTAGTGGTAGGCATCCAGCCCCCTATGGGTGGGGATGGCAATAGTGGTAAGCATCCAGCCCCCCATGAGTGGGGATGGTAGTAATGGCAGGCATCCAGCCCCCCATGAGTGGGGATGGTAGTAGTGGTAGGCATCCAGCCCCCCATGAGTGGGGATGGTAGTAGTGGTAAGCATCCAGCCCACCCTGAGTGGGGGTGGTGTTAGTGGTAGGCATCCATCCCCCTATGGGTGGGGATGGTAGTAGTGGTAGGCATCCAGCCCCCCATGAGTGGGGATGGTAGTAGTGGCAGCCATCCAGCCCCCATGAGTGGGGATGGCAGTAGTGACAGGCATCCAGCCCCCATGAGTGGGGGTGGTATTAGTGGTAGGCATCCAGCCCCCATGAGTGGGGATGGTAGTAGTGGTAGGCATCCAGCCCCCTATGGGTGGGGATGGCAGTAGTGGTAGGCATCCAGCCCCCCATGAGTGGGGATGGTAGTAGTGGCAGCCATCCAGCCCCCCATGAGTGGGGATGGCAGTAGTGACAGGCATCCAGCCCCCCATGAGTGGGGGGGGGTGGAAGGCATCTAGCCACCCATGAGTGGGGATGGTAGTAGTGGTAGGCATCCAGCCCCCTATGGGTGGGGATGGCAGTAGTGGTAGGCATCCAGCCCCCTATGGGTGGGGATGGCAGTAGTGGTAGGCATCCAGCCCCCATGAGTGGGGATGGTAGTAGTGGCAGCCATCCAGCCCCCCATGAGTGGGGATGGTAGTAGTGGTAGGCATCCAGCCCCCCATGAGTGGGGATGGTAGTAGTGGCAGCCATCCATCCACCCATGAGTGGGGATGGCAGTAGTGACAGGCATCCAGCCCCCATGAGTGGGGGTGGTAGTAGTGGTAGGCATCCAGCCCCCATGAGTGGGGATGGTAGTAGTGGTAGGCATCCAGCACCCTATGGGTGGGGATGGCAGTAGTGGTGGGCATCCAGCCCCCCATGAGTGGGGATGGTAGTAGTGGCAGCCATCCAGCCCCCATGATTGGGGATGGCAGTAGTGACAGGCATCCAGCCCCCCATGAGTGGGGGGGTTGGCAGGCATCTAGCCACCCATGAGTGGGGATGGTAGTAGTGGTAGGCATCCAGCCCCCTATGGGTAGGGATGGCAGTAGTGGTAGGCATCCAGCCCCCATGAGTGGGGATGGTAGTAGTGGCAGCCATCCATCCACCCATGAGTGGGGATGGCAGTAGTGACAGGCATCCAACCCCCCCATGAGTGGGGGTGAGTAGTGGTAGAGCATCCAGCCCCCATGAGTGGGGATGGTAGTAGTGGTAGGCATCCAGCCCCTATGGGTGGGGATGGCAGTAGTGGTAGGCATCCAGCCCCCCATGAGTGGGGATGGTAGTAGTGGCAGCCATCCAGCCCCCATGAGTGGGGATGGCAGTAGTGACGGGCATCCAGCCCCCATGAGTGGGGGGTGGCAGGCATCTAGCCACCCATGAGTGGGGATGGTAGTAGTGGTAGGCATCCAGCCCCCTATGGGTGGGGATGGCAGTAGTGGTAGGCATCCAGCCCCCTTTGGGTGGGGATAGCAGTAGTGGTAGGCATCCAGCCCCCCATGAGTGGGGGGGGTGGTGGCAGGCATCTAGCCACCCATGAGTAGGGGTAGTTGTAGGGTGGTGTTGGTGTTGGTGGTAGGCATCCATCCCCCTATGGGTGTGTATGGCATTGGTGTTGGCCATCCCACCCCTATGGTTCTGCTGTTGCTTGTGTACGTCATTTGTGCATCCCTATGTGTGTGTGACATATTTCAGGTACGTGTCGTTTGTTTGTGTTGTGGGTGTTTGACTTACCGTCTGCGCCGTACGCGTCCGTGCTGGTCCCGGTAATAGATGTAGAGTATTGGTAGGACCTGCGTGATGGGATTCATGGTTGGTTCGTCTCGTTCGGGTTTCTCGTGTCTTCGACTCGTACTCGTCGCTGGCTTGTTCGTCTCGTCGCCGTGGATCGTCTTGTGGCGCGAATCGGAGCTTATATGCAGCTCTCCCGGATGCTCAAACGTGCCGTAAGTAAGCGACGAGTTCGGCGCCTATGGGAGACGCATCGTACTAGTCCGGCAGGAAGGTGCTGTGTATTTGGTTCCGTGCGACTCGATTAGGCGTTTACGGATCCGGCTCGGGCGGGGAACAGGAGCTGGAATGGGTAAGTACGGCTCGCTCGGAATCTGGGCTGTTATGCGCATCGTACTTGTTCGTTCGGTAGAGTGTTCAAGTCGGTCGGAAAACACGCATTCGGCTCGTATTTTTTACGGACGAATACTGTTAGGTGCGCTTCCGGCCGACATCGGAATCGACCCCTAAATGTTTTTTTAGGCCACTGGTATCGCTATACTCCAGCGGGACCCAGTGTGGCCCTCCAGTGAGGTACTGCTGGACTCTTGTGGGATATGCTGCTCAAGCTTCACCACTTTACTTCTTATCAGGTGAGACTTGCACAATACTATGGTACTGTAGTGGTGAAGCTTTTGTGCAGCTACCACTGGAATAGTGCAGTACCCACAAAAATATACAAAAAATAATAAAACCAATTGTGGGTTGGCCATCCACAGCAGACAGGTCCTGCAGCCAACTACTCCCTCTGCATGGCAAAAGGCAAGCACAGCAGGGTGTTGACTAACCCTGGGCAAAGCACTACGCTACGCTCGCGTAGTTTGCAAAGTTTGCGCTACTTCGCACAACGCGAATTGCACGTAGCACAGTGCAAACACGCGTAGCGTAGCGTAGCGTAGTGCAGCGGTCATTTTTTGCTTGCTCGCGGTCCTCAACGTCAAGTTGGCGACCGCGAGCAAGCAAAATGACATCCCGGCGAGACTTTTTCCTCGTTCGCGATCAGCAACATCAAGTTGCCGATCGCGAGCGTGAAAATAAACCTCCCGGTGAGATTCTCAACGCGGGGAGGTCAGGGTTTCTCATTGCGAGTGGTCGCGTATGCTCGCGACCGCTCGCGATGAGAAACTACCAGTCCGCGTTGAGAAAGCTGCCGCTTCGAGTAAAATCTACTCGAGCGGCAGTAAAGACAGCTCGCACTGTGCAAGATGCCGTTTTCAATGATTGCACAGTGCGGACAAGCATCCGGCACTGTGCAATCATTGCGAACAGTGCACTACGCAGTTCGCGTAGTGCTACGCTTAGCTCGCGTAGTGCGAACTGCACTTTGCGTAGCTTCGCGTAGCGCTACTTCGCGAACTACGCCCAGGCTTAGTGTTGACCACTTGTGGGGATTAGTTACAAGTTGGCCACCATATACAATGCTGACACAATGACTGGATGAGGTCATCCTTGATGTCATTTAATATGTCATTTGCAATACCATCAATGATATAATCGATGATGTCATTTAACATGCCATGAGTGATGTAATATGTGAGTCATAAGCAATGCATTGTGGGAGAACTTGATGTGGGCCGCGAGGGAAGCTCCAGCGTCCCTGCAACCCCAAGCCAGGTGTTTTTTTCTGTTTTTAGGGGTGCTCCAGTCCTACCCAGGGCACTCACGTGAGCAGGCTAGCTGGGGGTCACGGGAGAGCCCCAAGGCCCCCAGGACCCCATCTGGCTCCCCATTCCCATCTGCCCTTCCAGGGCTGCAGGTCTGAGCCAGCAATTGTGCTCTTTTTCTCTGCTCCCTCCCACAGCTGAAGCTCAAGAATGTCTCCTACCTGCAAGAAGCTTGGGCAGGGATGTGCCAAGCATGTGTGATCCATCCTCACAAGTGGGTGGGGGGGCGGCAACATGCCCAGGCCTGTTCTTTCTATGGCCCATAGGTGCTGTGCTGAGGCCAAATGTTGACGGGGAGGGAGGGCTCATGCTTATAGATTAATGATACAGTGACCCCTGACCTTGGCAACTTGCCGGACCTGCCAGCCTTACGGTGGTCCTCTTCCAAACTTTTTGCCGTCCTCTTCCAGTTTTACTGATCTTGTTTTTGCTGGCCTTAGGTTACTATGCACTCTACCACTGCTAACCAGTGCTAAAGTGCATGTGCTCACTCCTTAAAACATGGTAACATTGCCTTATACCCAGTTGGCATAATTAATGTACTTGAAAGTCCCTAGTAAAGTACCACTACATTTGCCCAGAGCCTGTAAACTAAAATCTAGAGGGCCTACAGCACTGATTGTGCCACCCACTTCAGCTGATCTTTAAACATGCCTCAGGCCTGCCACTGCAGCCTGTCTGTGCAGTTTTAAAACCACCATTTCAACCAGGTAGAAATACCCTTTTGCCAGGCATAGAACTTCCTATTTAATCCATATCAGTCACCCCTAAGGTAGGCCCTGGACAACACAGATGGCAAGGTTCTGTTCATTTATAAAGTTGGACATGGAATTTTAAGTTTACTATGTCCTGGTAGTGAAAAACTCTTAAATTAGTTTTTCACTACTGCAAGGCCTGCCTCTCCTATAGAGTTACCGTATTACATTTAATAATCTGTAATTTCCAAATTGGAGCAGGTAACCCGTTCATGTTTGGTGTCTTTGGAACTGTAATGAAAAATCATAAATTATGGTGAAGTTGAAATTTTATTTACAATTTTGAAAATGTCACTTTTAGAAAGTTTTTAGAAAAATTGATAGATAAAAGCAATTCAATTCAGAACATTTTGATAATAGCTTAAAATCACCGCAACTGAGGTGAACTACATGATCCAGAATGCCCGGAAGCTTCTTCTGAACAGAAAAACCACATGACTGTCACAAAACGACCGCCAAAAATCAGAAAGGGACAGGAGTCCACCGAATGAGAAGCCTAAGCAAAGCTGACATTATTTCGAGCTACTGCGGCTTTCAACCAAGTAAGTCCCCCGGGAATTTGTACTATGAATTCGCGCTACTACCTTTCCTTCAAATAAAAGGCAACAGCGAATATTAACAATGTATCACTAAAGGCACGCCTTTCCCTGCTTGCAGTTCAACAAAGCAGCGGGCGACATAGACGTTTACGAGTCGACAAGAATTGCCTTTTCCTTCTATGCATTGTAATAACAATTCAAACATCGCGGCAACGAAGTATCTTGAAAAGTAAGTTGGCAGTCACAATATTTCACAACAGCCATTAAATGAGTTAACCAGATTACACGAAAAACTAAGTAGCGTTTTCAATTTCCGCCTTTACAGAAACTGTAGCGGCCACGAAGGCACTCACAACGTGCTGCTTGAAATAGAAGATCACAATATACGAACTAAAAGCCCATGCAGCTCGAGTTACAAAACTAGTAAGCACCCAAACAATTTGTATATTTTAAACGTATAAGCCAACCCCCCTTGGTTTTCATATAAAAGCTATTTCCTTCTCTATTACAGAAACTAAAAATATCTTAATCTGAAGAAAGACTAAGGCACCTCCACAAGCAACGATTCAGGTACCATAATCCTCACAAACAGTTGTGTTCAAAAATAGTGTTGCCTGCAGAGAAGGGCTCAATTATAATTACCTCTTCCCTTCTTTTCAATTTTGCAGATTACACCGAGTCAATTTGCCCTGAGGAAAATCCCTAGATATCACTGGGATTTGAAACGCGTCAGCACTTTTCTGTATAAGAACACAAGAGGGTGGAATATGAAATCCAGCCTAAAGGCAGGATAGGGATATTCATTCAAAATTACATCCCACATGACCTTGAGCTTTACCCCATGGTTCAAGGAACTCTAGTAAAGCAAAAGAACTAGTAGTTGTAAATAGAGTTCCTGTAGGATATTGATGTTGACAAACTGTAGGTGTAACATTTTGGATTAATATGATTAATGCACCTGTTGACAAGCTTTATTAACAGCACAAGAGTAATATTTGTATAAAATGTGAATAAGTACTTTTTGTTAAGAAAAATTAACAGCACCGTTTACATTTTGTGTCTTGATTTGTTATGATCATTAAGTATATCGCTTTTTGTTCAGGCAAGCATTCAAATGTAATGAATTACGTGTAAAATTTGTTTAAGTCATGGCAAAGAAATAGCCAGGGCCAAGAGAAAAAATATTCAAATTGGCCCTTATCTGCTGAAATAAATAGCGGAAACAAAATAAGGTGGTCAGATTTTCTTTTTCTAAAAACGTGTTTTTCGTCCTATCTGGCCATCAATATTGGACGTAACCCCTCATCATAATAATACTTTTAGAAAGTTGCCATTTTCCTGCCTTAGCCATTTAGTGCCTGTAGCCTGTACCTGGGTCCCATGACTAGGTGTAGCTGACAGAGTAACTTTGTGTATTCCTCCTAGACAGCCACACACAATAGGAAGCTTAGGTTGCATGGATGGGCTGTCACTGGCAGGATGGGAGGAAGGAGCTGAGCACAACCTCCTTCACTTGATTAGGCTGTACCCTGCCTCCACATTCAAGGGCCTCATACTCCCTGTATTTTGTCTGGAGTCAGGACAGGAAAGGCAGGATGCCTGGGGGCTTTAAAGGGAAACCTCTGGAAACGTCTCCCTGACTTCAAAGACACAACTGGGAATACAGACTGGACCTTAGACACCACCACTTGAGTTCACTTCTGGACCTGTGGATACTCTGCCAGGAATAAGGAATGCAGGGCTGCTGAAGGACTGCCATTCTGCCACACTGCTGCCCTGCTGGACTATTGCCTTGCTGTGCTGCTGCCTTGTTGTGCTAACCTGCTGCCTTTTTGCCTGGGTGAGAAGGACTGGACTTGCATCTCTTAAATCCACAAAATCAGAGTGACTCCAAGGGCTTGTTGACTGCCCTCCTGACCTGAGCCTAAGGGACAGAAGGCTCCAATCACTTTGACCCAGTACCTGAACTTTGCCAGCTGTGAGCCTACCCTGCCAATTGGTGCCACCCCAGTCCGGGACCCTTGGAAGTGGGCCTAAAGTGCTCTACCAGTCTCTGTGTATCCAGTGGAACCGATGCATTTCCACTACTGCCAGGATCGGAACCGCATCGCAGCCCATTGCCACTGTGCGAAGGATCCTCGGCACAGACCCCACATCCATCGTCAACGGCAGCCTCGATGACGATGACAAACTCCGCATTGCAGCTTTGCAGTTCCTCAGAACCGACGCATCACCCGGATGCACAATGCATCCTCAACGCCGTACCTCGCATTGCAAGCTCTTGATGACCGGATCCTCAACGGCACACAGGACCTCGCATTGCAGCCTCGTTGCATCTAGGAACCAGTTCATCATTTTGGCTGTGCGATGCATCTTCGATGCGGATCCTGGCAATGCTCCACAAACCAGGATTTAAGCTACTTTGTTTAGCGGGCCTAACTGGGTCTCTGTAGCTGGCCGGCGCTCCATCGCAGTCAGCCTGAACTTGTGACTTTGTCCCAGTCTGGTGCGACTAAATATCCACAGTCGGTGCTTTACAGCTTTTGCTGCTACTTTCACTGAACATCTTTAAGATTAAAAATCTCTGGTACTACTAATTATATTTTTGCTGTTTTGGTCTTATTTTATTTATTAAAACCTAAGCTGCATTTCTAGATCTGCTATGGGATCCTTTTATGGTGTGCTTTCATATTTTATTCTGTTGCTGTTTGAAGTGTTGCACAAATACTTTACACATTGCCTCTGAGTTAAGCCTGACTGCTCTGTGACAAGCTACCAGAGGGTTGAGCACAGGTTAATTTGGGGTTAGCTTGTGTCTACACTCTGAGAAGAATTGTGGTTGCTGCTTGAGAAGGATTTCATCTTCCTCAACTAGTAACCCAATTTCTTACAACCACCCTGGGGGATTATCAAGAAAATAACGTTGCCCAGCACTTTAAATTTTTTTTCGCTGATCCCATGGTACTCCTGCAAGACATGAAGAGCTATGCTGCATCCTGGGGTAGTATGGTAGGACCCAAGAAAGACTTTTAAAAAAAAGAATTAGCCCCAGGGGGGTCCGTCTGGGAATCACTCACAAGGGCTAGGTGGTCAGGGTATCACTACCCTGCCCCTTTATATGTTTTGTTATGTTTTACTTTTCAGGACATGGAAATGGAGTCCCAATTCCTAAAACGGCTGTGCAACATCTCTGTTGATGTCCAAGCCAGCCAATCAGTCCGTAATCCTCTGATCTCCCAGTTTCACTGGGGTCCCAGGGTGCTAGATATCCATATTTTTTTAACATACATTTATCAAAAACAGATTTACACCAAATCACAAAATGTACTCTGTCTGGGTAAAGATCTAGCTTTCTGCCAAATTTGGTGTGATTACGTTCAACCATTTTTCCTGTATTGCAGTCTTAAATCTCTTTGGGAAATTGCATGGGAAAACACATTTTGGGACCCCTTTTTCCTTGGCCCCACTTTATGGATCACCCTGAAATCTTTCATGAAAGACATGTGGTGAAAGAGTTTTGGGGGGAAAATTTTGTGAAGATTCATCAAACTGCACCAAAGTTATTAGTGAAAGAATAAACTTTCTTACTTTGGAAGGGTGACCTGACAATAACTCCACAGTGACGAGCGCCACTATGTACACTGTGTAAAAGAAATATATTACACAAGATACACATTTTGTGTAAATTCACATTATCTTCCTCAGCCATGTGAGATCAAAGGGCCTGATACAGATCTTAGCAGATGGGATATCCGTCACCGTTGTGATGGAGTAACCCATCCGCCAAGATATAGATCAGGCCCAAAGTCTGATATTCTGAGTAAAACTTTTTTTTTAATACTTTATTTATTGAATTTTCCTTTGCGTGCAGTCAGACAAGCATTACAGTATACTTAAGTGACAATATATTTACACAGGTACCACTCTTACAATGTATTACTTTCAATACAATGCCAACGTCCCATGTCTCCACATGGTTTACATTACTATTCTGTGCATTTCTAGTGCTGTGAGTCGCCTCTCTTCATGTGCAATCTAACATAATCCGTGTCACTTCCTCCTCCCGCCTAGATATTCTCAACCCACCCCAGTTCTGTCATGTCCCTCCTGTTCTACAACTCCTGCGGTATCTTGTGCCATGTAAATCTGATACGGACCCCATATATCTTTGGGTCTACTCCGATTTGGAGTTAGGGCATTGTAATTATCCGATTGTGTGGAGCAAAAGGCCAGATCTGTGTACCATTCAGACAACTTTGGAAGCGGGCCACGCATCCAGCGCATAGCTATTCTACGTTTCGCTAGTAAGAGCCCTATGGCTGGCAGTTTACGCCCCGACTTCTGAATATCCCTATCATAGGCCAAGAGTGCGACCAGAAAGGCTTCAGGAATCGGGAGCTCCAACATCTGCGTTAGGGCTAGGAATACCTCCCTCCAAAACTCACATATACCAGGGCACTCCCAGGACAGGTGAACGAAACCCGCGCCCCCAGCCCTGCATCTCGGGCATTTGTCATCATCTATCAGCCCATACTTATGTAACCGGAAAGGCGTGTAATATGCTCTGTGAAGATATTTATAATGTATCAGCCTGTGGCGCCCTTTTTGTGATATGGACTTGGTGTTCGCAAAGCAAATTGCCCACTGGACCTCCGTGATCTCTATACCTAGTTTCGCCTGCAATTCCATCTGTGTTTTGTACGGAGTAGGGCTGGTACTAGCCCTGCTAAGTGTGTATAGCATTTTGCTACCACTCTTTGGGGAGTTAGCCTTTATCAAATATGTTAATGTCTTCATTTCTGACGGTTCTGCCATGTCATCCCCTAGTATAGCGCGAAGCGCCTGCCGAGCCCTGTGATAGTGATATGCATCCAGCGTCTTGTATGCAGCGTTTCTGCTAGGATTTGCTCCCACGTTTTTACCACCCCCTCATGAAAGAAGTCCCCCATCCGCCCAATCTGTAGCTTGTGTAGAGATTGCAGTCTAGCCCTGTTATCGCTCAGAGGAAACCAGTCACACCATTCTATGGGCCATATTGGTGAGTACATAAGTGTAAGGTGATGGGAGAGTGCAATGTTCTTCATTTGGGTTCTCGTTCATCCAGTCAAATCTATAACACCGGTGGTCCCACGCACTCTACTAACCAGCACTCTCGGCAGCAGATTGGGACTGACAGAGCTCCTTTCAATGGATAGATGTAGTAGGTCACGAGGACCATGGATCCAATAATATGAGTGTAGTACCTGCGCCGCCCTGTGTACCCTTCTAAATCTGTGGCATTTAGACCACCCTCTGGGTAGGGTTTTATTAATATATCCCATTTAATCCGGGGCTGTTTCCCGGCCCATGTAAGGCATATCATTAATGTGCGAAGAGTATGGAAGAATGTTCTGGGCAGTGTCATTGGGATGTTATTGAATAAAAATAGAAAGCGGGGAAGCACTATCATTTTCATTAAGGCTACACGACCTATAAGAGACAGCGGGAGTCTAATCCATTTGTCAATAGACTCTTTCAGTTTTTGTATTGCACGCCCATATTTTTTGCGTATTATACCTTCAGGGTCAGTGTGCACTTGGATCACCAAATAATGTACCAGTTCTGTAGTCCATTCTATGGGATGATCTGACTGTGTGTGGGTAGTCGCATTGGTTAGTGGAAACATCAAAGACTTGTGCCAATTGATTTTCAGACCAGAGTGTTGGCCAAACAGTGTGACTTCTTGGAGCATGGGGTTTAGATTTTTTTCCAGGGTTGCGAATGTAGAGTAACATGTCATCGGCGTATGCCACAATGACCAGGTTATGTTGTGGGGACCGAATGCCCCTATGTGCATGATACTCACGCATGGCGCAGGCAAGTGGCTCTGCCACCAGGGCATACAATAGAGGGGAAAGTGGGCACCCCTGCCTAGTGCCTCTTGTTATTGATACTGGTGTTGAGATTTGCCCATTAACCCTGACACGTGCTGTGGGATCAGTGTACAATACTTGGACTAGCTGCAAGAAGACTTCCCCTACCCCCACTCTTTGGAGACAGCATATAGAAACCGCCACTTCACGGAGTCGAAGGCCTTTTCTATATCAATAAAAAGGGCTTCGGCTCAAATCTGTGGGTCAATACGTGCCAAATAGGGTTCTCGAATTGCAAGCGAGCGAGCAACCCGGCACAAATCTAGTCTGTTCTTGCCCAGCCAATTTAGGAAGCAAGGATGCCAGTCTGTTCGATAGGATCTTGACATATAGTTTGGCATTAGTATTAAGTAATGACAGAGACCTGTAAGAGGAGAAATGCTCCTGCTGCTTCCCAGGTTTAAGTAGAGTGATGAGAGTGGCCTCCCGCATGGAGGGAGGCATAAGGCCATCCCTGGCTATTTCTTCAAATAGATTCATCAAATAGGGTGTTAATCGATCTTGATATGCTTTGTAAAATGCCACATCCGATCCCGGGGCATTGTCATTGGGCATACCTCTTAGGGCTGCCACTATCTCCGTAGGGCGGAGAGGGGCCAACAACCTCTCTCTATCCGAGTTGTCAAGCCACTTCATTGCAATATGAGCAAGATATTCCTCATCTGTTTCTGCAGCGTTTGGTGCACGTGTAGTGTATACGTTTTTGTAATAGTCTTTAAAGGCCTCCACTGTTTTGGATGCATTGCTTACTAAGTCTCCATTGTCATTGTAAATTTGTGCTATTTCGTTCTCACTTCTACGGGGCCGTGTTAATTTAACCAAGACTGAGCTAGGTCTATCTTCTTCGACGTAAACCCTTGCCGTAGCGTATTTCCCTAAATGTTTAACCTCGTCAGCCGCCAAGTCATTGAATTCATCCATTTGCAGTCTGATTGGTGATAATAATTTCGGGTTGCTAGTTTCCTGGAATTGCTGTTCAAGGGTTTTCAGCTTGGTTTCCACCTTTTTCAGTTGCGCTCTAATTGACTTAAGCACCCCTGCATGTTTCGCGATGGCCATGCCTCTAATGTAGACCTTGAATGTTTCCCATATGGTGCTCATTTTGGGGACGCTGCCAACATTAGTGGTGAAAAACATGTCAATTACTGCGCCTAGCTCGTCTCGGAAAACAGGGTCTAGTAGTGAGTATTGTGGGAATCTCCAATCAAACATTCTGCACTGTATGTTGCTGACGGACATCGTCAGCACTACGGGAGAATGATCCGAGAGCGTGTGTTCCATGTGTGTGCAGTCCACTATTTGAGGTAACAACTCCCTCGTGGCGTACCAATAATCTAGCCTGGTGTGGGTATCATGCAAGGATGAGTTATGTGTAAATTCTCTGCCAACGGGTGAGCGGCTATGCCAGACATCCACCAGCCCCTCCGCTGGCGCAATATCCGCGATTGCTCTGGCAGCCCTGCTAGGGCATCTTAGGGGACCCTTCGACATGTCCAGGTCTGGGTTTTGTACACAATTAAAATCTCCCCCCCAGAGTTGTGGCATATCTGCATGTTGTGTAACTTTATTGTGTAGAGCATGGTAGAATTGACGGTCATCATTGTTAGGCCCATAGATACCAACTAATAATACATGACAGTTATCTTTTCGGCATTTAGCAATAACATATCTGCCCTGAGTATCCACTTCTACCCCAAGTATATGCAATCCAGCATCTCTGCGTACCCAGATCAGCACCCCTCTCGCGTGTGATGTAAACCCCGCCGCTATACATGTGCCTCTCCATCTATTCAATGACAGCAACCCTGTGCCCGGGGGGAGGTGGGTCTCCTGTAGTATGGCTACGTCTACCTGGTGTCGTATTAAATAGGCTACTACTTTGTGAATTTTTCTGTGAATATTGAGGCCCCTCACATTCCATGACATGAATTTGAATAGGACCTTATCTTTCGTGTTGCGTTCTGTGTGCATTGCATTTGCTTTTCAGTGTATGCTGAGTATACACAAAGCAGAACCCTGCGTTTGAACAATATATGTCGAACACATTTAACCTAATTTTGCTTGCTGACAAACTGACTGTCGTGACCCCCTCCCCCACCCACTCCGCAGCATATTTTTTGGAACATGGCTCAGCTTAACTTTTTCCGTCCCTCCCTGCCCAACAACAAAAAACATTACTCCCCGGAGAGTGTAACACTTAAGGGGCGGTGGTTGCCCAACTAACTGTGCCCAAAGATGGCCTCTGTCCACCATGAATTTACTATACCATCCAGGACGCTATTTCTACTGACTTCTATCAATGCTATCTCTTGTTGCAGCTTGCTGACAGTATAATCATCATAGTTATGTCTGCATGTTGTCCCCCTATAACTTTTTATATACCACTTGTCTATCTTCCTGACATAAGTAAGGCATTTCCTTATCTTGAAGTTTATCACAGTGTATGTTGTTGCACTTCACAGAGCAAATCTATAAGAGTTTCGTTACTAGCAATCAGGTTATTCTGAGTCTATTTTTGCGTCATCTTCCCCTCCGGCAGACTTCTGCGACAGATTCCTCTTGCTCTCCTTGTTATCTTTCTTGAGTTCCTGTTGTAGTGCTTGCGGGTCGGTGTAAATCTTGTTTTTGCCATTGAAAGTCACTCTTAATCTAGCAGGATATAGCATGGCATAATCGAGTTGCAGTTCTCTAAGTTTCCTTATCATAGGTGTGAATTGTCTACGTGCCTCTTGCACCTGTGGCGTAAAGTCCGGAAATAGAGCTAGCTCCGAACCTTCATATTTGAGCACTCGCTACTCCCTTGCACGTCGGAGCGCTGCATCCCTATCTCTGCAATTCAGTAATCTTGCCACTATGGGCCTAGTGGGGGCCCCAGGAGGAGGCCTAGGGGCTAGCGACCTGTGTTCACTCCACTATGAAAATGGAAGAGAATGTTTCGCGGCCCAGTAAAGACACCAAGTGCTGTTCTGTAAATGACTCCATGTTTCCTGCGGCCTTGGACTCGGGCAGGCCTAGTATGCGCACATTGTTATGCCCGGAGCGCGCCTCCAAATCTTCAGTCTTATCTCGTAGTGCCACCAGGGTTTTTTTCCACTTGTTTCTGTGCTGATCATCGAGAAGATCGTCAACAAACAGCTAACCCGATACCTAGAAGAAAACAGCATCCTGGACCCATCCCAATCGGGGTTCCGCAGCAACCACAGCACTGAGACTGCCCTCATCGCCGCCACCGACGACATCAGGACCCTGCTGGACAACGGTGAGACCGCAGCCCTCATCCTGCTGGACCTCTCCGCCTCCGTCAACACTGTCTGCCACCGCACTCTACGCGCACGCCTCCAAGACGCAGGGATCCGAAACAAGGCCCTGGAATGGACCACCTCCTTCCTCGACGGCAGAACCCAGAGAGTCCGCCTCCCACCTTTCCGATCCGAAGCCTCCGAGATCATCTGCGGCGTACCCCAGGGATCTTCCCTCAGCCCAACACTGTTCAACATCTACATGACCCCGCTCGCACGCATCGCCAGACAGCACGACCTCAACATTATCTCCTACGCCGACGACACTCAACTGATCCTCTCCCTCACCAAGGACCCCTCGCCGCCAAAGCCAATCTCCATGAAGGAATGAAGGCCGTCGCCGATTGGATGAAGATCAGCCGACTAAAGCTGAACACAGACAAGACGGAGGTCCTCATCCTCGGCTCCAACCCTCAGCCTGGGACGACTCCTGGTGGCCAACGACGCTGGGAGCAGCCTCGACACCCACCGACCACGCACGCAACCTGGGAGTCATCCTCGACTCAACGCTCTCCATGGCCAAGCAAGTCAACGCAGTCTCCTCCTCCTGCTTCAACACCCTCCGCATGCTTCGCAAGATCTACAGGTGGATCCCGACAGACACAAGAAGAACAGTCACCCAGGCCCTCGTCAGTAGCAGACTTGATTATGGGAACGCCCTCTACGCGGGAGCCCCTTCCAAGCTCATCAAGCGACTGCAACGCATACAAAACGCCTCCGCACACCTGATCCTTGACGTACCACGCCACAGCCACATCACCCCCCACCTGAGGAACCTGCACTGGCTCCCGTCCGACAGGAGGATCACCTTCAAACTCCTCATCCACGCACACAAGGCACTCCACAAAACTGGCCCAGCCTACCTCAACAGACGACTCTTCTTCTACGTCCCCAACCGCCAGCTCCGCTCCGCCGACCTCTCCCTCGCCACCGTCCCTCGCATTCGAAGAACAACCACCGGCGGCAGATCCTTCTCACACCTCGCCGCCAAGACCTGGAACACCCTTCCACGAAGCCTACGACAGACCCAAGACCTGCTGACCTTCAGGAGGCTACTCAAGACCTGGCTGTTCGACCAGTAGCAGCACCCCCCCCCTTCCCTCTCCCCAGCGCCTTGAGACCCTCGCGGGTAAGTAGTGCGCTCTACAAATTCTGTGATTGATTGATTGATTGATCCCATCTCGGTCTGTGCATCCTCTGCCTCAGATATCCGGCGCTCTGCTATATCTAGTCTTTCGGCATGTTTGTCTAAGCGTTCGGACATTCGGTCCATTCTGAATGCTAAAGAGTCAATTTTGCTGTCTATGGAAGACAAGCTTTGTTGCATGGCAGCTAAGATATGACGAATGTCCTCATTAGTATCGGCAGCGTTGCACGCCTGTTCAGGAGGAGAGGATTCCATGTCTTCCTCGCATGCCCCCGTAGTTTTGCGTCTTTCAAAAGTGATCTTAGTTTGCGCCTTGTCAGTTTTCCCCAAGGCTTGGTCTGTTCCGTATTATCTAAAAAAGGCAAGACTACTGGGGGTGAACACTATGCAGAGGGGTTAACTAGCTGCGCGAGGGCCTCTCACACCATGCCACAGCAAGCGTCTCAAGCTGCAGGGGCCCCCAATGCACTCCGGCTAATGGTGGTGCATTGTGGGTGAGCTGCGCAGGGTCCCCGTAATGGCCCAGAAAGACACTTTGCTGCTGTTAATGATCAGGTGCGGAACTGGGGGAGAGGGGTCCCAAGCGATCCCCCGGGGCTACACACGTAGTCTTCAGGGAGTGCGTGTACCGTTACACGCGCCTTGTGTCACAGTCTTGTGATTTGTGCTCTAGTAAGCCAAAATGAGAACATGTTTTCTATGAGTTCTTAAAATAATTTCAAATCCGTTTTAGTAAAGGATTCTGACATGCAGACTCAAACACATACTTTTAACACCAGCAGCAGTCTATTGGTAATCACCTGCAGCTTCCAGCAGTGTTCAATTAAACAACTAGAGTGCTAACATTCTGTGCTTATGACAAAATTGTGGCATACCTGAAGCTGTCTTTAGGGATTCAAAAGCTGTAAAACCTAAATCATTTCCTTTAGAAATGAAAAAAAATAGCTTTTTGTCATAGACGTTGTGGTTAGTGTTCTAGAAAGATAAAATGAGGCCATATTGTCTATGAGTTCTCAAATGTGTTTCTCATCCATGTCTGTAAAACATTCTGAGATGAAGACTGTAACATGCACTTTCAACAACAGCGGCAGTCTGTCAATTAGCTCCCAAGTATGTTACTGCAACTTCTCACAGTTCTCTAATAAATAACTAGAGTGATAACAATAGTATTTATAACACAATGTGACACACCTGAAACCATCATTCTGAAATTAAAGCTGTAAAAAATAAAGCATTCCCTTTAAACATGTACAAAGATTATGCTTAGTGCTTCAGAAAGCTAAAATGAGGGTAAGCAGGTGGTATTGGTGGCAAAATGGATTGCAGAGGGCAAGAGGGAAGTACGAGGGCCATGCACATGGACAATGGACAACTATAAAGTCACTTTAACTACTGTTTTGTCAGTGGATTTCTGATTTATTTTTAAAATATAGAGATATCATTACCAGGCTTAATTAAAATGTCACCTTAACCTTTGTTTTTTCAGTAAATTTCTGAGGTACTTTTTAACATAAGTAACAATATAAAGAGATGTTATTTTAAGTAAGTAAGGCAGTGTAGACTTTGTCAAAGTGTCAAAACACAAAAATATAAAAGACTGGTCTATTGGATTTAGCAAGGGGCCAGCACATCAATCTCTATAAAGTAGACCTATTTGCTTTGTCAAAAAGTCACCACAATAATTTATCAATAACCACATTCCAACGTAATCCTAATTAATACCCATATAACAAAGCACAATAATTGTTGTTACAAAGTTATTTAAAATAAAGCATGTTCTTCAAAATTACCATAAAGTGTGTTTGAGTCTTTCTTTAACACCCTTCCAGCAACAAAATGCAGCTGTAGAACCAACCACAAGGAGTTCTCACACTCTAGTTGAAAAGCATATATCTCCAGTTCGGAGTGGTTTAAAAATAATGGTAATCTCTTTTAGTGTCATGCATTGAATGACCCAGGAGCCTTACAATGTTTTTCTAACTTTCCTGGTGGGCTGCTGTGCTTCTTCCGACTCCCCACAAAACTTTTGTAAATTGTTGGTGGTGCGCTGCCCTTCCTTGAGGCATCATGTGGTGCTCCCAGGACGGGAGAGAGCAGTGAATATACAATGAGTGGCCTCACCATTTCAATAGTGAAGGGGTGAGCCCTCTACAATTTTTAGGTCTCGCCTTCGCAGCGCGCATGCGCTGCTTAGGCAAAAAGACCTTTTGGAATCGCTTCGGCTTTTCAGCCAAAAACGTGCACGCGTTCCATTGCCTTCAATGGCAACGCGTGCACGTTTGGCGATTCACTTGCGGGAGCGAGCAGCGCCATATGGTAGCAATTATTGCTCCTGGCGCCGCTCACTCCCGCAAGGGAATCGCGCAGGCCCCCTCCGCTCTCCCCCTGCTGCCGCGCGAGGCGCCCGCGCTTGTTAACTTTAGACCTAGCAATTTATGCTGCACTGTGGACATCGACCTGCAGTGAACACAGAACAAAGCAATCAAGCTTTCGCCGCTGTACACCCAGATAAGCCGCAAGTTAAAATAACTGTCATGGCCTTGAGATGCAACATGAGAGGTATGCTTCTGTGCCAATTAGCTGCGCAGTGAAAACATGGAGATTTGGATTCCTTTCACTCCACGCATCTACAGCTAATGACTGATGCTTCAGAGCTGGTTAGTGCGTCTTCTCTTTGGCTTATTTTGGAACGCATTTGTGCTCCACGCCTCTGTGGTTTGTGCATGAAGTCTCACACAGATTTATCATCATCTCCTCGGGGAGAAGTTGTTGAACTTTTCCTACTCCGCGGCCCTCCCTTCTCCTTTACAGTGCACGATGGGCTTCATGGAACATGAAACAGCATGGCTGCCAATCGCAGCTGAGAGTGAGGGGCCTGGTGCCCCACCCGAGCCGGGGACTTGTGCAGGCTGTGCGCCCTGTCCCGCTGCGGCTACCCCGGGGCGCACAGTTCGCTCTTACTGGAGTGACTTTCACGTTGGGTGTTAGTTAGCCTCAGTTCGCTTCTGCTGCTCGGACCGTCCTTGTCACATTATACTTCTTAACGGGGCAGCCGACAGGAGCCTGACCCCAGGAGCAGGAGGGGTACTTGTTGAGGAGGCTTTTTTTGACCTCAAGATGTGGGCAGTTAATTTGTATATTTGTATTCCCCTGCTGGAGTGTGACCAGTGACTGCTGTGCTGGACCCCTATAGAGGATTTTGAAGGGGACGGGGTGGATTACAGACTGAAAACCGACATGTTCTTTATTATTATTATTTTTTGTAAACCCTGCCTTCACGCTGGCCAAGACTGCTGCATAAGAGCCAGCTGTTGGCTCTCAGAAAACATTGTTTCATTCAGCATCCAAACTTTATTAGTGCTTCCAGCAGCCTCTCCCTCAGCAAGTGCTCCCTGTCAATTTTCACACCATTTGTCTTAGCATTTAGTAAACATGTTGTGTCCATTGGTAACCTGTCTCTATTGTCACTTGTCTGAACTTCCTAACTCTGCATGGAAAACAAGTTATCCCCACCTTTCCCTGCGAGCTAATTACTGTACGCACGGTTTGCTCCTCCTGTATCTGTGCCATTTAGATTTGTTGAGCTCCACCATATCCTGTTTATTACGCATCGTGCTAACAACCAGACTTGCATACTTAAAAAACACGAAGGCTTGCAAAGAGCACAGTCAGAAAATCCATTTAACCAGTGCTTATGAGTCTACCGGATCCAGTTGCTGTCATGTATTTTGGACTGAATTCAAACCCTTCCCTCTTTTATCC
Source organism: Calotriton arnoldi (assembly GCA_963921515.1). Taxonomy (NCBI): domain Eukaryota; kingdom Metazoa; phylum Chordata; class Amphibia; order Caudata; family Salamandridae; genus Calotriton; species Calotriton arnoldi. The sequence continues at coordinate 123,672 of CAWUFW010021010.1, forward strand.
CTCCACTATCCTTTTTCAATCTAAATAACAAACTCGCACACCCACCGCTCAAATTAATGTCATATCTCCCTATAGTCAGGGCACAAGTTCTAAAAAAAGAACTGGGGGGACTAACCAAGTTAGGCAATATGCAAGTGACTTTCATGGCGCATGAAATCACAGCACGACATCATGGCGTGGCTTCACAGGAAGTGACATCACAACTCATGACCTCACAGGAAGTGACATCAGATCTTAACAATTCACACATATGTTTCGCAGGTCTATCATGAGAACATTTCAGCTCATTACGAGATTTAACAAATGAGATTTTGCGTTGGGGTTGTGCCAAAAAAGTGACGCATCCCTGACGCAAAATGAAAGCCTCAACTAATACATTTATTTTGTAAAAATTCTTCCACAAAGAAATTGGCAACAAGGAGAAACGTGGCAGTAAATCTGTTCTGCTTAATTGGTTGCAAAGTCCACATTTTTAAATATCTTAAGCTATAAAAACAAGCATTGGCATAGCCAATAGGTCTCGCTTTTGGGACCTTATAAGTATTTAGTTATGCAGCACAATATCCTTGGTGCAACAACATCAACTGTTGCATGGCTAAACACTTATAAGGTCCCAAAGGCGAGACCTATTGGCTATGCCAATGCTTGTTTTCTTTGTGCCCAACCCCTTGTTTTATTTTTCTGGAGTTTTGCAAATCTGCTGATCCAGCTCAAATCTCCAGGGGGCACAGTGGATGTAGCCGCAGATCTACAGAAACAATTTCTTTTTTATTTTGACTCCAGAGGGGGACCCCTGGGACTCCTTCTAAAAGGCCTAGGGATCAAGGTACCCCTACCTGTGTCCCCTTCCCCATGATGCAAGCATACATAAACCTTGAACCTTAATTTCTCAAAAACTTTTCAGCAGATTTACACCAAATCACAAAAACACACTTTCTGGATCAAGATCTAGCTTTCTGGCAAATTTGGTGTAATTCCATTTAGCTATTGTTGCGGTATTGAAGTTCAATTTTCCTTTTGTAAATTGTATGGAGAAAACACGTTTTTGGACCCCCTCTTTTACTGTACTCACTTGGCGGATTACCCAGAAACATTTCAGGAAGAAGATGAGGTTGATGAGACTTTTAAAAAAAGTTTTGTGAATCTTCCTCAAGCTGGTGACAAACCCAAATATCAATTTCTGATGGTAACATTGACCTAACTATAACTACCCAGTGGTGACTGCCATTGAGCTATATACATATTATTACAGGGGTGGTCATCACTGTGTACTTATAATTAGGACTGGGCTTACATAGGAAATAGATGTTTTTGTGTGGTAATAACGTTGGTGCCATTTGCTAAATCTCCACAAAACTTTCCACAAAAAAGGGTAAGCCAACTCACCTCTTCTTGAAAAGTTTCTGAGAGATCTGTCAAGCGGGTGTCAAGAAAAAGTACGGATTCCAAAACACATTTTTGCCATGCAATTTTCCATAGGATGATTGAGCAGCATTACAGCCAGAGGCTCCCATGAGTCTCGAAGAGTGAACGATCTGATTGGCTGGTCGCAACATTGAGATAAATGCCGCGGCTGCCATTACACGACTTTGGGACTCGGAACTCATTAGATACATACATTTTGAACGTTAATTTCTCAAATACTACTAATTGTATTTACACCAAATAAATAAAGCACACTTTCTGGGAAAAGATCTAACGTTCTCCTAAATTTGGTGTAGTTACATTCAGTCATTTTGGCTGCAGCGCTGCTCAAAAATCTCTATAGAATTTGTGCCCTCACCATGCACAGTGTTGTTATCAATCATGTCATTTCAGATGTCATTAGGGATTGTATTAATGCAACCATTGAACTTATCATGAGTGATGTAATATGTGCGGAGATAAATGCTGCGGCTGCCATTCCAAGGCTTTGGGACTCGGTTCTCATGTCCTGCAATTAGAAAAAAATAAGGTAAAAGGGGGCAAGGTAGAGGTGCCCTCATTGACTGGACCTTGTGGGTGGGTACCCCGGGCAAATAAAAAAAAAGTTTTCTTTTTGGGGTACCTTGATTCCGCAGGAATCCCACAGAGCAAGCATAGGCCTCTACACTCCGACTGGAGTCCCATGGGACTCAGCGCAGCTCCCTTGCTCCCGCAAGAGTCCTACGATATTGGGAAAACAGTTGAAAATAAAAAAGGAGGGATTGGTGTCTGTTTGGGTTGGGGGGCAGGCCGGCGGTCACACACGCACAGAGGGTATTAGCATCTCACGGGGTTTGCTGTCCATGCAGGGTTGGGCAGAAAAGGCCCTCTAGCCAACCTGATGCCACGCGCAGCAAAACGCTGTGCACAACAGAAGTTTGGCATAGTTACATATGTTAATAACATTTTACTTTATATTAAAAAGATCCTAGAAATTCACAGAAAAAAGGTTAAATTGGTGTTAGGGTTAGGTGCAGTAATAATATATTAGTTTACATTAAAAGAAAACCTTAGAATGTCACTGAAAAAAACAAAAGTTAAATGGACGTCATATTTTGGTAAAAATGGTATTTAAACTAAAAAGAAAACACAGCAATTCACCAGTTATAGTTAACCCAAGAAACTATAATTCATGCCATCGCCATGCACTGCTTATGACTTCACCTAATGCAACACTCATGGCATGTTCTATGACATAATTGATAACATTAGTGATGCAACTAAAATGACATGATTGGTGACACTGTGCATGATGGGGGCACGAGTTATAGCTTCTTAAGTTAAATATAAGTGGTGAATTTGAGTGTTTTTTTTATTTAAACTGATATTTTCACCTAACCGTATAGTCACTTTACCCTTTTTTCCAATGTATATATATTTATTTGGATCTGTTTTGATGGAACTGATTTCACTGTATGGAACATAACTAACAGATTTGTTAGCATCCAAAATTTGGGAGTGGAATTTGATAACCAGTGCAGACCCAAAGCACCTGCAACAAAAGCGTCCTATCTTTGGCTCTCATCCATCTTCAGGCCAATGGATTTTGGCCGCCATTGTATAATGGAGCTGTAACAAATTTAATTTCAAATGTAATCATCAACTTTCAATAACTTAATGTTCAGTCAATAATGAGATGTTTTTAATAGTTTTAAAGCTTTATTTATCATTAAGTGATTAGTATTGTTTTTGTCGTTTTTTTATTCAGATTAGTCAATTTACAGACATATTGAGAAAAGGTTTAATTAGAATCAGCATATTATAAACAGCATGTTCCATAAAGGAAATAGGGGCACATGCATCAAAGGTTTTGCGATCGCAAACGGTGCGATTGCAAAAATCGGCCGTTTGCGATCGCAAATTGGCCTTTGGAGATGCATGAAAGTAGTTTCCTATGCGCAATTTAAGAATTCGCAATTATTTGCGAATTCTAAATGCGATTGCATTTAAGGAATCGCAATTTGCGATTCCTTAAATGCAATGCTAGAAGCACTTTCAAATAGCGATTTCGCTATTTGGGACCGCAAATTACAGACAAATCAGACTTGTCTGTAATTTGCAAAAACTTTGAAAAATGCACTAAAATGCATTTTTCAAAGTTCCATTTTACACACACACATGCCCTTGGGGCATGTGTGTGTGCAAGATGTACTCATATGCAGATTTCAGGGGTGCAACGGGGTGTCCTTTTGACACCCTGGCACCCTGAAATTGCATTCTCAATTTGCGATTCTCTAATTGAGAATCGCAAATTGAGAATGTCTTCCCATTCATTCCAATGGGCTTCTAGGCCCATAGGAATGAATGGGAGGTATTCCTTAATTGCGACTCGCAATTTGCGAGTCGCAATTAAGGAATGTTTAGAAATCGCTATTTTTTAAGCGATTTCTACATGCATAGGCTTTTGCGATTCCTTAATTGCGAATCCTTAAAAATCACAATTAAGAAATCGCAAAATCCAACATTGATGCATGTGCCTGATAGTCCTTATTTTAGTCTAAGAGTCCTAACCTAAATAAGAACCCATAAAAAGTTCTTTAGTTAGCTAAAGAATGAACTCAATGTAAAGAGTAGTTCAGGAAATTCAGCCGAGTTCCCTAACAAGTTGCAGTAGCAATTGTTGATTAATCAAGGAGAAGTAATCACAGCAGTGGCTATTGTCCACTGTAAGCGAAAGTCTTCCCGCAAAAGATCAGGATACTGGGAAATCACTGTTAGCAGTAGCACACAGCAATATGGGCAAGAATAAGGGGAAAATAATGCATAAAGCATTGAGGGTAAGGTGGCATGGAAAATGAAGAATGTCATTAATTCTCTCTAACTAGGAACACGTATATGTGAAAACCTAAAACATGTGCAACATTCAGCATGGTTCGTCAAATGGAAACGGGTCTTCCGCTGGTCTGTCGTCTCTCTTCCATTTCCCACGGTAAGCATTCACACCAGTGAGCAGTTATCTAAAAGTTTCTAATATGTCTTGCACTAGATACATGAGAGAAGGTTCTCATGAAACCCTTTGCAGGCCTATTCTGTTATCTTTTGTCAGTATCCCCATGTGTGGACAAAGGGCTAGTCCAAGGCAATGAAACATTTCTATCAGTAAGTCTTGCTAAGACGAGGCAAACCAATATCTTTAGAAAGTTGAACATTGCTAATACTCTATTCATTATAAAATATAGCAGAATACACTTTTTAGTGAAATGTGGAAATCATATGGTGTGCGGAAACAAAGAAATACATTTCTCTTAGAGCAGCACATTTTTAAGCGATGAATGATTTTACAGTTAAAGGATTAGATCAGCAGTTTCTGATGGGCATTTTATTTTAATGTCAAGCAACAAAACATTTTTCAGGCCTAGTCGTAGGGGTACATTAGGTATGAGAGCCTACTACTTATTTCATCTGCACGTTTATTTATTTTTTCACGTTCAAAAACATCTTCTCCTATGGTTAAATTATGGTTTATTAAATTTTTAAAGAATCATTTTCTCTGGGGTTTTTCTACCACAGATACAATAAAGTCATTTTCTGATGTCAGTCACATTTTCTTCATTGTTAACCAAGGCACATTTAATGAAAAATTTAGATTTTAACAATCCCTCCCTTCTGCTGATTTTTAAGTCATCACTCAATAAGGTTTCACATGCAAATTTGTTTCAGGATGCACTTTCATCATCAGTTGAGTCCTGTAATTTTCTTTTTATCCCCCTAAATTTGAGAGATTTCATGTAGCTGTCATTCATACTACCATGCACCCCATATCCCTTTCATATAATTTCTTCTGGCGATTTTGAAGAAATATTAGACAAAGTCCCACTATTACTAGTGGCTCTAACATAGCTTTCAATACACCTTTCCCAGCTGTTGAAAAACAATGTCCAATTGTGCTTAATCCTTTCCCAAAGTTTTCATACAAACTTGGTGTTTCCAATTCATGTAATTCAGGTTCTAAACCTGAAATTTTCTTTGAATAACTTTCGATTTCTTTGCTTTCATCTGTTCTGTATGGTCAACAGTGAGTTAACACCTGGCAAACTCCTCCCATCTCTGCAAGTAGCATGTCTAAAGCAAAATGGGACTGCAAAACCATGGACCTTATAGCAACTAACTCTGTGTTAATCACAAGCAAGGATCCAGATGTGCTGTCCGCCATTTGTCAACTACTGTGGCTAACTTCCTAATCTTTTCATCATTTACAATGACACCTACAGGTGGAATTTTACTCCAAATGTATCTCAGAATAATACAGTTCTAGTTTCTACACTACATTTCTGTCTATGTGCTGGTGTTAAACTTAATACATCTAAGCTTGTAACATGATACATCTTCAGAAATAATATGCCTAAATAGCAAGTTCCCTCCCAATCAGCTGGCAACAAGAAATACGGGTTTTATCTAGAATTGTAGTTAAACCCTGGAATTGCATTTTCATCTCCCTATAATATCTGCCAAGATACCTCTGTCATTTTGAAAGCGATTTCCCAGCTACGTACATGTCTTGCCCTTTTGGTGTTCTCGTTTTATAAACACCAACTGTCCCTTTGTGTCTGCTGAGTTTAGGGTAAACAATCGTCTTTCTAAATTAGTTTTCTTCTTTCTTCCATGCATTCTGTAAAACATCACCCTTTTTTTCTGTAGTTAATGTCATGTTAATGTACCTTTCTTCTAAAGCCATTATGCATGCCTTTTCTGCAGGTCGCATTAGAGAGTTTAAATTTTTTTTTATAGCTTTTACACTATCTATAGGTGTATGTGGAAAGAAATAATACCAAGCTGTGTCCATCTCTTTTGCTTGCAGGTGTAAATTCATACTTTCTATCAAAGGCAGTCTAGAAAGTACTAAATCATGATTAGAATAAAAGTATTCATAATTTCCTCGTCTATAAACTAATGATAGTAAAATACTACAGGAAACGGCATAATACAAGGTATGTGACAGTATGTAAACTCTTCCGAAACAGAAGTGGGTAAATGTGCACAGACATAGCAGTCCTTTGCATCCATAGCATTAGTGTATTCTGGAACTAATCTTGATTAAACGTTAGTAGAATATTTATCCTTTTTATAGCTTGCAAAGGCATAACTAAGAGAATTTTACTCTAAGGTCAGGGGTGTGTGTATTAGTTAAGTTCTTTGCTTTAGGGTCTGTCTTGGGTGTTAAAACCCTATTAGTACTATAGTGATGATTATTATTGTTATAACACAAAACGATCCCATAATACACTTACACTTATTTCTAATGCAACACATTTCTTTATGAGTCAAACAAAGCTTAATTCAGTGTTTTTAGTGAGTGGCTTTTCTGATACAGTTAGTTTGTATATTTTCTCTTCTTTTCTCTTTGCTTTGCAGTTCAGATTTCCATGTTCTTCTAAAATGTTTTCCCTAACTCTTCTGTAGATTATTCTTGGGCCTAGGTTAGTCTTCTGTAAAACAAATAACTAAAAAATAAACCTATCAGATTTCATTCAGAGTCTTCTTCTTATTGTTTTTCTAGCTTCCTTTGCTTCAACTTATTCAAATTTGTTTGAAATTTATTTTGGCTTTCAGGGTGGTTCTAATATTTCAGGATTCATTTTGCACAAGTCTTCAGGGGTAACAATCAGAGTAGTGTTCACATAATAGGATCATTAAGTTGCAGAGTATCTGCAACAAGGTATTTGTGCTCTTTTGTATCTCCAAATTTCTTGTTGATTTGGGCCTATACTACTTTCACTGTCTGTTTCGTTCTTGTTTTCATAACTCGCTGGCCATTCTGCTTGTTGATTGGTTTTCCTTACTCTGGTACTTGCTCCTTCTTCTGGGTCAGTTTGGTCTCCTCGTACCATTACTTCAATACTGTCAACTTGGGCATCAATCTCTACTTCAATTCAGTTAGTGGTCTTAATACCACTTTGTGTCACTTCAGGTACTTGCACTTGTCTTCACACTTGCTGATCTTCGCCCCTTTCTTCTTCTTGCGGCTGGACTAGCACTGTTGCTGTTGGTCTGGGTGGTCTCTCTTCTGGGAGTGCAACCACCAAAGCTCTTCTTTCAGGATCGAAGACCAATGGCACTTCTTCCGGATTGTTCACTCGTTTGGTGTGTGAGGCATGAATCCAGTTTGCAATTCCAGCACATTTAACAGCAGTGTTCGTAGTCAAGATCCCTTGGAAGGAGCCTTTCCATCTGGATTCAAGACAAGTCTTCCAGACGTGCTTCTTGATGACGACCCAATCTCCGGGACTGAGGTTGTGGCACTTCTCTTGGTGGAAGTCTGGTGTGGCTGCTAATACCTGATGAGAGACAGAACAAACCACGTCAGCCAATTCTTTGCAATAATCCAAGATTATTTAATCTGTAATTTTCACAAGAGCATTTGCAGGTATAGCTGGTAATCACATTGCCCTGCCCATCAAGATCTCATGAGGTGATAGTCCTGTCTTGGGTACTTCGAATGCTCCTTAACTCCAAAAGGAAAGCATCTGGCCACTTTAGGGAAGTCGAAGCCCACACTTGTGCCAATTTGAACTTGATGGCACTATTTATTCATTCCACAATACCTGATGCTTCTGGTCTGTGACTGCAATGTAATCTTTGCTCAATCTGTAAGGCTGTACAAATCATCTCCATCACTTTATTGTTGAAATGAGTTCCTCTATTTGACTCAAGAGAAATCGGCATGCCGTAACTAGGGATAAGTTCTCGTAACAACAACTTGGTTACAGTCAGACTATCATTTCTTCTCGCTGGGTAGTCTTCCACCCATCTCGAGAAAATACAAACTATTTCCAGGATATATCTCACCACGTTGTGTACAGGCATCTCGATAAAATCTATCTGCATCCTGTTGAAAGGACCACTTGATCTCCCTACGTGTATCAAGGTGACATTTGTTCTTTTCCTTGTGTTCAGTTGCTGACATATACACACCTGTGACGGATCTCTTCTGCAAACATTTTCAACCTGGGGTTGTATCAACTCTGTCTGAATAGTGTCACCATGGCATCTCTTCCCAAATGTGTGCACACGTGATATTATTCTGTCATTGGAAACAACAAGCTATGAGGCAACACTGGACTTCCGTCAGCTGACATCCAAATGCCATTGGTATCTTTCTCACATCCTCCTCTTACCCATCCATTCTGCTCTGCCTCTGACACATTTTCCTGTATTCTATTCAGTTCATCTCGCATGTCAGTGACATTCATCAACATGGCAAAAGATCTCTCTTCCTCAGATTTACATGTGAAAGCTCCATTAAAGGTACAAGCCAACAGTGCGCAATACCTTGCTACTGAGTCAGCATATTGGTTGCCCATGGAAATGTATACGCTTCCATTTTGCTAACCTGGACATTTAACTACTGCAATTTCTTCTGGTACCTGCAATGCCTCCAATAAGTTCTTGACATGGATTCCATTTCGTATGGCGGTTCCTGAGGAAGTAAGAAAAGCACGTTGTGACCATAGATGCCCAAAATCATGAACCACTCTGAGCCCGAATTGGCTGTCAGTAAATCTGGTAACTCTCCTTTTCACAGTTAAACTGCAGGCTCTGGTAAGGGCAATTGATTCAGGAACTTGTGCAGAAAATACTGTTTGAAGTCATGATGCTCCTATAACATCATTTTTGGTGCACACGGCATATGTTTCTCTCAGCATGCCATAGTTTCCTCTTATGTTATCTACAAACAAGGGAACCCAATTGGATCGGTCAGGGATCTTGGGTACAGGTATATTACAAATACAGTGGTCCCTCACAGGAAGGATAAGGGAGAAACAATAAATATAGACATTCAATGAGATCTATATTGCGTTGTCCAGCCGGACAAGAATATTTTTAATATTTAGTGAATTAAGACAAAACAATTAAGTGGAAGCACAAACTCTGCAACAATAAGAACACAAAAAGGAAGAAGGGCTCAGGCATATCTTAATTCTTGGAAAAAGAATCATCAAATTGGCAAGCATAAATGAAAAAAAACCATAGCACATTAAAATGATACATATGATTGTGTCAAGGTGTCAACGAGTTGACAATGTTTCAATCCGATACATAAGATATCGGATCATCATCAGGACATAGAGTTACATGCCTGAGATGGATGACAGCTGCAGGGAACGATTAGTCCTGCAGTGGAACAGGAGACACTGGGAGGCAAGCAAATGCTGCCCGCATAACCAAGAAGGCTGTCCGAGGAACCATGAGTTATTAAATTCCGATGAAGGGGTCGGAATATGAGCCCGGGCAGAGACAATCACGCCTCGGCGCTTGACACTGTGGATTGAACGTGAGCGTCCAGATGCCTGTGTTCCCGAAAACAGGCATCTGGACGCTCACGTCAATGTAACAGGCATGTAACTCTATTGTTATGTTTTGTATAGGAGACCCTAATATAGACACGTTCATTTATGCCGTATATGGTCATATTCGCATAGGCCCTATTATGGTCATACTCGTATATG